>JADNRX010000527.1:0-35816 GCA_015501595.1 Hymenopellis radicata | reverse complement strand
GTATGAGAGAAAAGTACGAAGCAGATGAGAACTGACATACCATGTTTACAGATATTTCGTGGAGACGTACCGTCCGCCTATGACGGCGATGGCAGTGCAGCAGGAATGGCCTACAATTGTGCCCATTGAAACGAGGTAAACGTTCTGAGGGGGAGTTAACGATACGAACATAAGTCAGACAATGTACGGACATGAGCTGCACCGAGTGCGATGGTCGCAATCTGGCTGCGGTCGCCCCATTCTCCCAAGAATGTGAGCACGAAGGCTTGCAACAAAGACGGGGCCGAGAAATAGACTGCAGAAGTTCCTAGCGCCTTCGACAACGGACGAGGTCTTAGGCGACGGCGAGTCGCGTAGTCTGCTAACTCCCTCCTCCATCTCCTCAAGCGGTATGACACTGCCATTAGCACGCCTACCAGTCCCGTCATGGGTAGCGTCGTCGCCCTCAATCTCCTCCTCTGCCTCGCGCATCTCCTCAGCGATCTTTTCGTTCCCTGCCTTCATCTGGCGGCCCTCCATTAACATCTTGGCGCCAAATACCAAGAAAAGGACGCCCGCCAAAGCCTGGGTCCACCGTCGCGGAATGAGAGTGGGTAAGATGTGTCCCATAGCGGCGGAGAGCACAGACATGACAACGAGTGAGCCGAATGCGCCTAGAAACACGGTCATCCGTGGATGGCGCATGGCGAGTATAGCGGCTATGAGGAACGTCTTGTCTCCAATTTCGCTGACTATTATCATGGCAAAGGCTTGTATGAGGGCCTGCAGCGAGTCCTCCGCTTTGGTGTCGGACGCGCTGGACATGGCGCTCGACGTGTCACTTGTATAAGTTTCAAGGCGACCAGCGGGCAAAGAAGGAGAGAAAAATAGAGTAGTAAAGCTGGAGAATTCATCGTCAATAATGCATGGCTCAGTAGTTGAAAGAGACTGCTCTACCTGTAGTGGTGATCGGGAGAGGCAAAATGAAATTAGCAAGAGTACCAGGACAAATTGGGACTGGCCCCTATGTTGGATTTTGCATTGCTGCACCGCCACCAACGCCACATGTCAAGCTTCGTTCCAACGTTCACTACCGTTCTGGAAATAACGGCCTTCCAACCTTCTGGCGCTCAAACTAACCAACCCCAAATTTCCTGGCTTATTGGTGTGATCCATCATCATCATGACATTGTCTTCGTGAACCTCGAAGGATGATTCCCTGTTTGGTTTCATATAAATGCCACTCAGCATCAGTCAGAGCGCTTTGGTAAAATTAATCTTGCGAGCCCGTGTTCGTCTGTGTTGGCGCGCCTCCCCACTGGTAGTCCGTACCCACTCCCACTCGACTTCCGGTCATTCGCAAACACTAGAGTATATAACGCATGCCAAGGATCAGCATCTACCTCATTCCTTTCCCTCCGTCACCTTGTAACTTTTAGCTTCATCTTCAACTTCATTTTGAAAGCGACTCGCCAGTCTTGCAATGCCGAGCTTACTCGACGTTGATCGCTTGACCAGGCATCACAGAACATGCGCCAGATCGTAAGTTTCTTCTTCTCCCTCCACGCCAAGCATCACCCTAACGCTCCTTCAGCTCTACTCCCCTTTCACGGCGGAAGTCTTGTAAGGTATTGTGTTTCCTGCTTCGCGAAGGTTTGATGCAGGGCTGATAAGTATGTAGGCATGTGCTGAAGGTAAAATCAAGTGCGATCTACTGGTTCCTTGCTCCACTTGCACCAGTCGAGGGAAAGCTTGCGAGTACCGTAACAACCCAGATATACCCTGTACTAAGCCTACAGGCGCGAGGAAATCTCCGTGCGACAACTCTGGCTCCGACGGGGAACAAGCGCTGGTTTCGATCTCAGAGCATCTCACAGAGCCCGTTGAAGCTTCGTCATCTGTAGCACTGCGCCTACCCGATGAATTCGATGATTCGCACTCGGTCATGTCTAGCATGTTCTTCTCTCCTGGTGGCCTCTCTGATGCATTCTTCCCCGTTAGTCATTCCCATCCACGCCGTTATTATTGATGTTGCGTCTGACTTATGCAGGACTTCCCAATATTAGAACAGGCCTCGAACCTCACGCGTTTGGCAAACCCTTCTCCTACTGTATTTCCCAGAAGAAGTCTCGCTGCCAGCGCGCGCGAGCTGTTCACCGAGAGCGAACTCAATCATATGGTACGTATTTCACTACAATGCGTGGCCTCTGATCTAATAACGCCTTCAGTGCATCTGTTCTTCGAGACATTCTCGACCCAAATACCCGTCGTTCATCGCGGGACATGGAGGAGTGAAGATAAACCGCTTATCCTCGTTCGCTCGATGCAAGCTTGGGGAGCGCTCTTCATGAAACCACGAAAGGCAGGTAAATTCGTTTCTGGAACGATTGCTCTTGTTCAGAGATGTTGTTGTTGAGGAAATAGTACGTTCTCCCCTGCTATTACCGACCCAGGCTAACGGAGAACACAGGCTGCAACTGTTGGCAATCCAATGCCCCAAGATTACCTCGTACTCGCTATCGTTCTTTTGCAGACAATCGGTCTTCATCACGATGACAAGGCCCATCGTGATTCTTCGAGCTTTTGGCATGGCATGTTGGTGATGTTTTCTTTCTCTTTCTATTGAGGAGATTCCAACCACGAGCATGGATTATTCGTCATACGCGATCTATAGAACGGTCACGTAACTGGACGCTGCCGGCAAGATTGGATGACTTTGAGAGCCTGGAAGCTGCGTGGCGCAACTGGGGCTTTTATGAGACCACAAAACGGTTGGTTACGTGATTTCGCCAAGTTCTACGCTTCTGATGAACTCAGTCTCTTGCAGTGGACTGCTTCTCGCCCATCTTCTTGACTCTCTCACTGTGTCCTTTTCTCCTGCATGCCGTCTGCTTTCCAGCCTGTCGAATTTGACATGAACGCTCCCTGTGACGTTATGGAAGGCCTCCACCGCGATTGAATGGTGTGCTCTTCTCAGCATGCCTCCACCATATACCGGGCTGTCGGGCGTGCCTATGCGCTATGCCCTTCGACTTCGAAAACCCGGCGGACATCCTACTGCTCAGCAAATTCACCCTATTCATTCTCATCCACGAAGTCCTCCGAAAGCCTTACTCCTGTAGTCGAGCAACAACACACCGCCGGACCTTGACAAAGAATTCAAGATTATATACCAGCAGGTGGGTGGAATTTAGGTTTTCTTTGGGCCAGCGCGGCTTGCTGTCATTTCCCCCCCAGTGTTGATGGTAGTACGCGTACGCATACTCGACTTGAGGAGAGGTAGTTTAACATATAAGTAATCTCAACATTGTTGCCCAGAGGAAACCGAGTTATCGTGAAAAGCCTACGACTACTAGGAAGTGAAGATTGTTAGGTCTCGGGGACATGGTAAATATCATTTCTGAACATAATAGACTACTATAGCCTTGCGGGTAGCCTACACAGTGCGAGCGCGTAGGGTCGCGGTGAACGCCGTGCACATGTTAGAAGTCGTGGTGTGGTCGGAAAAATCCGCGATCAACTCTTGCTCCTCCACCATCATCTGCGGCTACTTATAAACCTTCGAACTGGTCACACACGTCATTTGGCTTAGACTGCCGCGGGTTCTAGTATTCCCAGAAGCTTCATTCGAACTCGCTTGCATCCATTAGGCGCTCCCCCGGAACCCCAACACCGTCGAGAGCATTTCACCGTCTTCGCATGCATTTGATTACCGGATCCAGCCATCCATGGAGACTTTCAATGCTCTGACAGTCATCATTTCTCTGCTCCCGGAGGTTTCAATGTCGCCTGTTTCATGTACACCTCGAGCTGGCCGTAGCTCAAATGAATGTGGCGTGGTTTTGTCCAGCACGTGTACAGAACGATCTCTGAGGCTGACTGTTATGGGAGTGCACGCCATGCGGAACACGCTGAGAGAAGCCCGCCGCATTGCTTCTCCCTTCGTCGATCATTCGATGTTCGCCTCCTACCATTCCACTCATGTCGTTCGATCCTAGTTCTCTCGTATCCCTCATCCAGAGCTGCCAGACTCTATATAGCTACTTCAACGACGTTAGGCAGCCCTCGACAGCGCGCCGTCGACTTCTCGATGAAGTTCTTTCCCTGCAGTTAGCACTGGAGGCTCTTCAGAAACTAGTGAACACCCCTCAAGTCGCCGGTGACCCAGTCTCGATGGAACAGTTGTCTCGACTACTAGATTCATCGCAACACTTCGCTGAAGGGCTGAGACAAACTCTCGCCGACGTCGAGGCCGTTCTGAAGTATAGAACGTCCGATCTAAAGGCGAATAGATTGAAGGTTCTGTGGCGGCGAGTGTCTGCCGCGTTGGGGTGGACAGTAGACAAGACCGAAGTCAAAGACCTTCTGTCCGAACTCGAGCGCCACAAGAGCCGGATTACGCTCGCGCTTCAGCGCGATATATTGTAAGTTATTAAATGGAATTTGGAATTATGAGGATCCTGATTTTCTGCAGCAAGGAGCAGGGCGGCATAGACGGAAAGCTCGACGACATGGACCATCCCACTAACTGTACGTAACTTGAATGTTTGACTGTTTATCTGCGCAGACCGAGATATGCTTTTCTAGACGAGGACCGCCTAAGGATAGCCAAATTCATTTCGGATAGTGATATGACCGGTCACCAGAGAGGGCTGCTTGAACAAAGACTGTCGGGTACAGGAACCTGGATTCTGAGGCACCCCAAGTTCGTCGCATGGCGGGATAACAGGGAGTCACCAAGAACGGTGTGGTGCCATGGAAGTCGTGCGTCAATTGGATCACTAAAAGGAGTTGACTCTAATAAATGTTCACAGCGGGCGTTGGAAAATCTGTCCTTGCGTGAGTCGACCCTCCTTCGTTTTAGGTCATCAGATATCCATGTCGACTTCCTTTTTCTGCAGGGCATCCATCGTTGACCATCTACAATCCATGGGGAGCATCGTACTCTCAATCTTTTGCAGGTACTCTTCAAATGTCCTCACTACGCCATTCCCCGTCCTACGCAGCTTGCTTCGGGAGCTCGTCGAGAAGACGGCGACCGTGCCATCCTCCATCTCCAAGTTGTATTGGACTCAAACCGACCTGGAGCCTGATGCCCTGTCCACGTTCCTGGCGGAAACAGCAGCACTCCATGCGCAACCCATATACATCGTCGTTGACGCCCTTGACGAATGCCCAATTGGCGTCGAGCTCCTGAGCGCAATCCAGAATGTTGATAGCTCGTTTCGCATACTCGTCACCTCAAGACCCGTCTTTCGAGAGATCGAAGAATACCCATCTATCAAGATTCGTGCTTCGAACGATGACATCCTTATTGCCGTTGATGCAACCCTTCCAAAGCTGGACCACGCCTGGGTGGACGAGGAGCTGAAGGAAGCTATCAGGATGGCGGTTGTCGATAAGGCGGATGGCATGTTTCTCTTAGCCGCTCTGCAGCTGCGCGAATTGGCGCGCGACCTTACCTGTAGAGATGATGTCATCGCTTTTCTGGAGTCCTTGCCAGACTCGTTGGACGAAGCGTACGAGCTTTCATTTCAGCGCATACGTGGACAGGGTAAACGGAGAACTGAGTTGGCGTGTCGTACACTGGCGTTGATTGCATCGAAGGCGTACAAGGTGAACTTCGCCTCGCGGGTGCAACACCTGCTTGCGGAAGGAGACAGGGCTCAATATACGGATGTCGACACTCTTCTGCAGTGTTGTCAAGGCCTTGTTGAAGGTAATGGATACAATAAACTTGAGTTCATACGTACGTATGGTCGTCGTCCGCTGCATGTCTTCCAGATTGCTAACGCGTCTCGCAGATTATTCTGTGTACGAGTATACTACAGCTCACTGGGCAAAACTCTTCCCCGAGAATCCCAACCGATTCGACGTCTGTCTCAAATTGGGCTACTCTATTATGACACGCATGGTGCCGGATTCTGACAAGTATGACAATGCCCTGGTATGGCATAGTATAGTTGACGCGATGGTAGAGCCAGAGGACCTCAATACTGTCATGTCTATGCTCTCAACCCCAGCAGCCAGGTCCTCGCTTGGCAGGTTGGAATGGTGTGCGCCGCTTGTGCACGATCCCTTATTGATCGCATTTTATCTCCCGTACCGGACTCTCGTGCGATATATGATACAGACTGCTACTCCAGATCTTGACCGCTTCAATGAAGCGCTTCGGGCCTCGAGAAGACGGGGGAAAGGCCTGCCGTGGTGCATACAGTGCATCAATGAGCGCTTGGACATGCGGGTGAATAGCGAAGGGGTCGTAGTCGCCGTTGATGCGAGGAAGGAAGGAAGAGTGGTGAATGAAGCCGAGGAACCTTCATATTGATTCCGACGTGAATGATTTAGATGTGTATTTATCTACGTATGCCTTCATACCTATTGCACTTTCATTCAGGTCGGCCGCGTTCTTCTTGGGAGACAGACTCGGGTTTGTAGTGTTCTTGTCCAAGTCTTAAAGCTTGAAGGTTTACTTGTCATTACTAACATATCTTACTTAGGAATATCTAAAGAACAGTCTCGGTCAAAAATATTTGTATCCCTTTTCATCCCGATGAGCGGGTTGAAAAATGTCACCACTCGGCGCGATCATCTTAATCTTTCATCCCACTGCTCGCGATGAAAGAGCGTGCTAGTACTGTCAGTCTGTACATACATTGAAGGGAACGCGTGTGCCATACTTGGAAGTACTTGACATGACGTCAAGAGCAATTGAAACGCACATAATCCTCGCATTTCTGGCGCAACATTCACAGGAGCTGCTGCACCTCGACATAGAACACTACCATTGTAGCTCAGTGTTACTCGGAAGCCGTCCGATCCCTAGTAGAACGCGTGCGCCGGGAGTAGCTGAAGAGGAACGAAATTTGCCAGTTTCTTCGACTCCGTCAGACAAGTATGGTCGCCGGAAGACAGGAGCACGAACACTACAATAAATCCGCCGCGAGTTTGGTAGCAAGGTTGCAGCTTAGTTCTCTCATTTCGGGAATACCTACCATAAGTCTTGTACGCCGAAGTCGGATTTAAAGACCTCAGACATCCAAGGAATGAAACCTTTTCAGAAATATCCAAAAGGATTCAAGAGGCGTGAAGAAGGTGCCCGGGGGGTTTGATGCGCCGAGTGTCTTCTCGATGTCGAAACAGTCTTGGTTGTCTGTACATGCCAGTACTTACATGCAGAACCGAAGTGAACGTGCGACGGACCACGCGGGCCGTTGAAACTCCGAGTAGTCTGAGAGAAATAAGAATGCAACTGCCGTACATCTTGTTTGCGAACTGCCACGTCGAATGGCCGCTCGTGATCCCAACCCAGGAATTCGCCCGGCTGAGGCTGGCAATCCCCCCTCACAGACACGCTCACCCTCAGAGCCCGAAGCAGGCGAACCGATTGCCATGCCAAGCGGTTCGGGAGCAGCGAGGACAGAACAGAACAAAAAACACTTTTTCGGACTGGAACAGAACGCGCCTCGACATGAACCTATTTTCATAGATGACTATGAAAAGCGGCTCCCGGAAGACCCGTATGGCGAGGAAACCAAACCAAACGCCCGAGTTTGGCGCGTATACGTCGAAGAGGCTGCTGCGTTTGATGGTATCATGGTCAACCAATATCGAGATGGTCTAGATGTTATGTTGGTGTTCGTAAGTATTCGACATTCTCTATGTCGTATCTAATCTAACCAGCTGCTCAGGCTGGTCTTTTCTCCGCCGTCGTAACCTCGTTTCTGGTACAGGTGTCCCAGAATTTGCAGGCAGACTACGCACAGATGTCTGCCCTACTCCTCCACGATCTTGTCTCTATTCAGTTATCCGACGGCGATTCTGCTTTCAATATCACCTCTCCTTCGGTCGATCCCGCCCAAAAGTTCGTTCCAGACGCCATCGATGTTTGGATTAATGGACTTTGGGTTGTCAGTCTCACTGTTGCCTTGGTTGTTGCACTCGCCGCCGTCCTTGTCAAGCAATGGCTTCATCACTACGTCTCGCTGCCGTCGGGTACACCGATGGATCACAGCCATGTTCGCCAATTCCGCTTCATGGGTCTTGAACGCTGGCGTGTTCGTGTCATCATTGGCATGCTACCCCTTACCATGCACGTCTCCCTCATGCTGTTCCTTGCGGGCTTAGTCCTCTTCTTCATCCCGCTTCGTGTTTCGCTCGCATGGACCATTGGTATCATTACCGTGGTCGTCTGCGCAGTATACCTGATCAGCAATGCCCTCCCCATCATATTCCCTCAGTGCCCATACCAGACACCCTCTACCGATTTTCTTCATTATGCACACCATATTTTTGTCTCTACTTTCAATCATCTTTCGGAGCAAGTTGTGCTGTTCATGTCCCGCTGGCTCCATGTTCATTACCCATTATGGCATGACCATGCGGCGGACACTGGTTTGAAGTCATTCAAAATATTGGAGGCTGAGGTTGTAAAGAAGGCACATACTACATTATCGGTGGATGCTCTGGACTGGTTGTTTGGCATGTCATCGAACCCTAGTGTCCATAGTATCGTCATCCAAGCTATCGGCGGCCTTTCGGTCAAGTCAGAGCAACGTGCGAGCACGGTCTGGCAAGAAGCACCAAGATTAGAAATGGCACGCCGGCGATTGATTTTTGAGTCGACAAATTTACCGGAATGGAGTCCACACCGAGCATGTTTACCTGGTTCGGAACGTCGCTTAGAACGCCTTTGTCGCTCCCACATCTTCATTCCCACAACAGAGGGTCACGTGGTGATGAATAGCAGCTGTAATCCTCGACTGACAGCTGCTTTGTTGCTCAGTATACCGCCGCACAATGACATCAGTCTAGAATTCGAGGACTTTTGTTTGTTGCACCAAGATACTCCTATGCATCCTCTGGTGTGGAGAAATCTTCTGACCACTGCTGCGAATCATTTCTCCTCAAGTCACAGGCGACACTTGGATCCTCATTTATTAGGCCTGCTTCTACCGGATCCCTTCTATGGTGGAGTTGATTCGACTTGGGATGAATCACCTATCTCATTCAAAGCGGTTGTGAACACATATCTGGCAGTGAGGCCTGTCATCTGGAACTACTTTTCACAGCTGCTTACAGGTCCCGTAGTCCACGACGGGGCCCCCATCGTATTATCCTCCGAACAGGAAGCACTTTTTGCCCTCGGTAACCATGCGGCACTCGGAATCGATGCAGATCTGTCGCCTCGAGCCCGTATACGGGAGTGGCCGCATCTAGACCTTCTTGAACAGGTTTTGCAGTGCCTTATACCACACATTACAGAAAGACAAACGACCGGGATGACTTGGCGCGTGCACACAATGCTAGGAATGTGTTGCTCCTTTCGAAATCTTCTTTGCACAGCGACAGACAAAGTCACTGTTCATCGGACCTGGATGCCATTGCCTGATGCACTCAGACAGTGTTTGTATCGTTGTTTCTCGCTTCTCTATTTCATATGTAACTCGATCGCATCCACCGAGCCATCTTTCAAGCCATCCTTCCATCAACTCCTCGATCATCTTGTTTTCATACGACTCTCCTACGTTGCCTGGAAGCAACAAGTCTTTAGCGAAAAGGCATTGCCCGCTCCAAAACCTGATGTGCATACCATGTCGACTGCTTTGTCGCGAGGGTTTGAACCAGCATACCGTCTTTTTGTTGACGTGGAATGGATCAAACTCCTGGGCTGGGGGTGGGTCATCGAGAACATCCCATTTCCAAGTGACATCTATCCACCGATTTCCTGCTATGTTTCTGGTCTCTCTTTGTTGCCTGATGCTGCCCGGCGCAATTGCGTAGCTCATCTATACCAGCTTCCCAATCTCACGCTTGCATTCATCGCACTGTCTCCCGATGTCGCAGAAGTGGCCCGTTTAGTCCAACTCGATCCAACACACATCTCTTGGCAGCAATGTCGTGCTACTCTTGAGGAACTTCTCGCCTGGATGAAAAGTCCTGTGCGGGAGTCGGCAGACTTTCCCTTGGATGATGTCCTCGTACGATGCTCTTTCCTAGACTGCCTGACAGAGATTCAGGATAGTCAACTAGTCCGGGATGCCAACGCTGAACTACAAAAATGCTTCGACAACAGTGAAAGGGCGGAGGCATGGATTGCAACCGCATTGGGGGTCTTGGATAAAGTCCTGATGGTAAGCGACATATAAGGCTAACAAAACAAGCTGCTCACCCGTTGAAAAATTGCAGGAAATTCCGGCCCATTGGGCTCCATACACAAATTAGATGCTCAACCACCGCCTTCTTACTATTAGTAGGTTACAGGGCAAGGGTGTTGCTAAGTACTACCAGAAACAAGTACACGAACTTATCAAAGCGTATCGATTAAGGAGCCATAGTCGTATTATCGGAACGTGCGATTGTATTTGTATAAACACCGGAAATAAATAGATATACTCCACATAAACAAGTACCTAGGACACTGCATTTCGCGCCTGCAGAGTACGCGGTTTATTGCAACGAGCAAGGAACAGAGGCGCGATCTCCCCCGAAAGCGCGTCGTATTCGTGTGGAGCTCGTCGCGCTCAAGACTAGCAATCCACATCTTGAGAAGATGAGCCTTGTACGCACGGAACCGTTCGACATCCGTGCCCAGGGCGTTATAAACCGCGCACAGCGTATAAAGAATCGACTCATGGACCAATGAAGATTCAAGGCGTTCCAGCGCAACAAGCCGCAGTGCGTCTTCCAACTCCTTGATTAGGAAGTCGTCCGGGAGACTGAGATCGTTCAGCCACATTTCGAAGCGTCCTTGGAGGACGCCAGAGTTGAACTGGGATTTGAGGTAGAGGCATGGATGGTTAGGAATGGGAAAGATAGAAGGTGGTGGGCTCCTCGCCTTGCTCGATGTCTCGGGCGGCGTGGAGCTGCATGGCGAAAGACTGGACGTCGAAGTGGCGTGCGGTATTGCAGCCGCAGCTACAGGATGAGAACGGTCAGACCTTGGTGCGATATGAAGTCGAGTGCGGACTGACCTGTGGTTAATTCGCGAAAGCTCATCGAAGACTGCTGAATAGTCCAAGCCTACAATCCAATAAGTAAGTACTACAGTCGACTTCCTAATAGCCCATACCCATCGGTGGACTCAAATTGCTATGGGTTACTGGGACTTATGGGTTATGAGGAAGCAATTACCACTGCGCCACACCGTTTGGTGGACATTTCAGAGGCCCAAATCTATGGGTTATGGCATATCACGGCTATGGGTTATCTGGAAGTCGACTGTAATTACTTTCCAGAAGAAAGCTGTACTCGCCATCCGCAAAGTCTGTAATACCATATCCATTCGTCCTCTGAATCCCATGAATCAGACCAGTCGCATCACCTTCATGGCAATTATGCAGCGCCATGAAAGCATCCCTCCGTTCAGGAATCAAGCGCGCCTGCAGCGCTTCTATGAGTCATCATTAAGCCAAGTATTCCTTCCCCTTAAGACTGGCGTCACGGAACACACCAGGATCCGGCGAAGCCGCCATCGGCGCGACAGTCAGCGCGCTCTCTGCAAAGATCAGCTCCCCGAGTTTGATTGGGCGCGTGGCGAACATGCCTGTGCCGCCGAGTGGGGACGGGCCAATACGATGTGCGGGCGTGGGGGACGCGCAATGGGGGCGGGGAATCCTGGGGTGGATAGTATCATCCGCTTGGCTTCCTGCGTGACGAAGCATTCTGTCCACTCGTCTGGGAAGCTCGTGGGCGTGGCGTCCGCAGGCGCGGTGGGGATGGTGGTCATGACGGGCCCGAAGGGCACGAGGTTGAGGTTGTGAGTGTCGTAGCGTATGGTGTTGTCCATCGCCGGGTTTGCAACGTCTACGATGCCGGTCTCAGTATATGATGACATTGGAGGTGAGATACGTACTGACATTAAACGTTAAACCCTCCGGGTTGTCGAAAATGTTAATAATCCTGTTCATGGTTTTGGGTGTAGCTTTATCGAGCTGAGAAAGAGACATGTCGGCAGTGTGAACAAGAACGAAACTGGTCGACTGGTATGTATACTCTCTCGAAGCCACAGATCTTTGTTGGGCCATTGTGGATTGTGAGTCCTTTGAAAAAAAAAGCCATCCATTGTTCAGTTCCATTGTCTCTCCTGGACTGTGCCAAGTATGTTACACCGTAGGAATGATCTAGGACCAGGTCAACTATAATTTATAGAGCAAAGAAAACCAGAAGAGCGACACACAAATACAGATAGTCAGGCACGAGCGAATCATAAACAAGAACTTCTACTCAGCCTCCCGCATCGCCTCTCGCCGAACGTTACTGGACCACTTGAAGAAGTTGCACCTAAACTCCGGGTTTACGTCCGCTCTCGCACGTTCCTCGCGCCCTTTGTCGTAGCCCGGACCCACAGGCCTGCAAACAAAGTTAGATCAAAGCTCGCTACGACCGAGCACCAACTAACCTTGAACATATAAAGAACATTTTCCCCTTGTTCACCCCTTGCTTCGTCGTCAGCTCTTTCGCCGGCTCATCGTGCACGGTGCATCGCGGTGGAGGAACAGGAGCAAGTAGTGATTTCCACTTCTTCGATGATTGCCTGTCAGATACGGGTGGCGGCGATGACGGTTGCCGCGAGAGTTTCAGCGCCAGTCGATAGTCCTCGTCATCATCTTCATCTGGGGACTCTGCTTTGGGCGGAGCGGCCTTGCTTGAATTATTAAAGAAGGAAGATATCTTTCCTTGGGATGGTGTCTGTTTGGTTTTCTTGGACGAGGAGGAAGTAGTTTCTGGTGCTTTACGTTTGTTGGTGGATGTCGACGAGGAGACTTTCAACTGAGGAGCTGGAGCATTGGATTGCGATGATGACTGCGACGAGGACGCCTTTGGTTTGGGCTCATCACCTTTTTTACCGAAAAAATCTCCCAGGACACGCTGTTTCCCTGAAAACTCGTCCCAAAACTTGGCCGCCATTCTCGGGGGGGAAGTCACTGGGGAATCGGCAAATATGGAGTCATCTAAATCGAGGAAGACGGGGCAGTGATCACTGCCTTTGACATCAGGCTGGATGTCGGCATGCTTGACGTAGGGGAGGAGACCAGGAGTGATGAGAATGTAATCAATGCGTGTCCCATAGTTGGAAGCACGGGCGGAAATTTTGGTGTTCCAACAAGTGAACATGTCCTTGCGGTCTGGCCACTGGCGACGGACGATGTCAACCATTGGCCCACCACCTTCAACAAGCCAGCTTCGCAGCCACATGCGGCATTGCTTCTCGTTCCAAAACGCGTCCTCTGCCTCGCGTCCTTGTGAATCCAAGCCCAATTTCTTGGCAAGCAACGGCCCTTCGCAGTGATCTACCAGCGCTGCGCAGGCATTGAGGTCTCCAACGACTATCACTTGTCGTTTCTCCACTTGTATAAGAGTTCTGACGCGCTCCTCCAGGACGCGTTGGAAGTCGATCTTGTACTGTATACGATCCTCCGCCTCGGTACCGTCATTTGGGCAGTAAACGTTGATCAAGACGAAAGGACCAAAGTCGAGCACGACAACACGACCTTCGTTGTCGAGTTCGCGCAGATCGACTTGAGAGGCGAGGTGAGATTGATAAGGGTAGGTGGTTGATATGCGTTCAGACAGTGTCAAGGGAGGTTTGAGGTCTAGCAACCCCGACAAGCCCTCCTCTGCCTTGCGAGGCACGACACGCGTATAAGTCGCGACGCCAGAATAGCCCGACTTTTTGGCCGGAAAACTGAAAAACGCGTCGTATGAGTTTGGGACGGCAATGTCCTTGGTGAGACCCTTGCGCGAGGATTTCATTTCTAGATGCAATTAGACAAGTTTCCTCGAATTTTATAGGGTGTACCTTGAAAACATATTATATCCGCGTTGAGATAGTCAAGAATCTCCTCCTGAGTCTTCAAGGTGTTCCATCTGCCTGGACTCAGTGCCAACTCTGCGATGTAAGCAGCTACTTACGGGTGGTATTGAGGTATTGTGCGGATGCCATTCTGAATAACGATTATTTACGAAATAAGCGGTAAATAATCGTTTCTTACAATGTTCCAAGTCAAGATTCGCATGCCCGCATTGGCATGACACTTGTGAAGATGACTGTGAAAGGGTGAGAAGGCATCCAGTTATTTTTAGATCTGCGCACGCGTCTTAAGTGACAGCATCACGTCGTCTGTTGCCTCTTGCCACCACCATGGCCTCATCGTCTGCACGCCTGCTCTGCGTCGTGTTCGTGGGGTGTCTCCTATGCGATGTCGTCTTCGGGTGGTGTCGATGGCTGTCTGCTGGGAGTTGAGACGTTGGGCGGGTTGTCTTCTTTGGATGGGCGATGTCTTCCGGATCTTCGGATGGGTGATGTCTTCGGGAGTCGTCTTCGGGTAGGCGATGTCGTCTTCAGGAGTCGTCTTCGCGTGGGTGATGTCGTCTTCGCGAGGATGCGTCTTCGGGTGGGAGCATCTTCGGGTGGGCGATGTCTTCGGGTGGGTGATGTCAGGAGTCGTCTTCGCGTGGGTGATGTCTTCGGGAGTCGTCTTCGCGGGGTCCATCTTCCTCCGGGGTGGTCTTCATGTCTGTACACTAGAGTAGTCCTAATAATTGAGGACATGTCTTCTGCGGGTCGTGTCTTCTTCGGGCATGGTCTCCTCTTCATGGGTGTGGCTGTGCTTCTTGCAGGTTGCGGGTTCGATTCAGAGGCGTGTTGGCCAAATCACTATATTTTGTACTGGGTTTCTCATTGCATTTTGTAGGCTATGTACTAATAAAACTACTCTCAATAAGTTGGGACTACGAGCATGGTGCGTTGCTAAGTCCACCGAGGCCATCTCGGCCGAGATCCAAATCGCCGAGGCGGGGTGTCCTCCCACGGGCTCGCGAGTACAGCAATCGAGTCTCTCGCGTTAAGGCTAAAAAAAGGAGTCTCGGGTGCTTATGGCAGGAAACCAAGCTAAATACCAACCGCGCGAGAGGTCGGTTCTGGGTCACAACATCCCTTCCTGACTCGCGCAGTCCCCGGTCTTGGGCAGCCGAAGCTGTGGTGTTTGCCCCAGCACACACCGGACAGACAGCTAAAAGGTTTAGTCAGTGAATTTCGTGCGAGTCACTGCAACGTACCTTGCTGCCGTCGAATTCACAGCACTAAAGCACGCGAATCGGGGCAGATCCCTGGAAATCTGTCGAACGCGCTTACCGGGAATCGAACCAGAGCACTCTACCAAACAGAGTCAAAACAAAGCATCTAGACAATAAACCCGTTAGTTCAAGACGACGGTAAAAGGCAAGAGGCACTTACAGCACACTGTCAGCTCTAGAGAGTCCGCTAGTTAGCCGACGACGATGGCATCCTTAACACGAGTGGATACATGGACGTGAATGTGAAAAATTCGGACGCCACGAAGGAGACGTCTGAGTCAGATCATGGTGACGGGAAGCGGCACCGACAACAGAGACATAACAGTAGACAAGAGGGCAAGCATAGTAACAGCATAACGGCGAGAAGGAAAGATGGGTGATTGGATTGACAAGAATTCCAGTGGCCTTTATACCTCTACAGAATAGGGTTTGATATAGTGGGCGCGCGTCTGGGCCCGAAATCACTAAGCGAGTGACTCATGCGCAGTGCGCACGCTCCGTCGCATGATGCATCAGAACTAGAAATGTGGCAAAACTTTTGTTCTTGATATATCCTCACTCCCGTGGTGTAGTTCAACGCGGATTGTTATTGGGATTGGATAGAGACACAGATCATGGTCCTAGCTGCTTTGTAGAGTAGTGTAGCTCAAAAATAAGAATGTGGTATTAGCCGCACATTCCGGATTCTGCAGGGTGGTTTAGTAACTGATTGCAACGAATATTACAGTCGGAAGGCACGTACCTCACTTCAGTCTCTACACAATTTGAAAGCTTGAATCCAGCGCTCCTTGACGCGCTAGGAGTCAGCAGTAAGTTGGATACTTTGAGGAATATACCTTCGCGAATTATTCACGCCACAGAATATCATCAAGACGGGGACCTGAGAAAGCGCGTGTCAAGGCAACGGCGATCGGGCGCTAGAACACATCTTACACATGGGAAGATTCATCCGGCGGCGACCTGAATTCGTTCTGTGCACGAACTTCAGATTAGCATCCCCATTCCTGCTTTCCCTCTTACCGTCATCTCTCCACCTACAACATAGACGCTCGCAACGTGTAAATTCGGCGGTAGGCTCGCCTTCGCCTTCACCCGCTCATCCGCTGAAGATCTATCGTCTCAGCGTATTCTTCGGACTGGAGTGGCGTTAAGTGATGTTCGCGACAAGACAAGAACTTCACCATTGGTAAGCTGACCGTCGCCTTGTCCCAGCTCGCCGCTGAAATTTCATGCAGTCTTTACGATTCCTGAGCTGGAGAATAAACGGCGTCGACAAGGTAAGCGAATGAAACACTTTACCAGCCCACAGACTTACTAGTTGAACTGCAGATCGTCTCGATTCAGGTTCAGAAACGAGAAAAGTCAGGACAAGGTGCACCAAGTCGTCCAGGAAGTCATCTCCAGAGTTCTGACAACCCGGCAGCTCATACCCGCTCAATTCATCGAGATTCGGGGTCAGAATGTTGCGAAGACGCCGAGGTGCAGAGGACGAGAAGATGTCGCCCAGGTCGTAAGTAACAGCGCCAGATACCCGTCACACGAAGGAGACATACGAGGAGAGACCTCCTCAATTCGTCGAGAATCGGGTTCCAATTATGGGGAAGGGATAAGACAATAACGCAGAGTAGACGGCCAGCGGTGCGTCGTTGTATTCGGCGTCATTTGAAAAGCACTGACACGCGATGACCCACAGAGCCCATCAAACATTCAAAAGAGACGAATACCCGGAGAGGAAAGGGTCGAATTCGAGAGACGCCGCGTCACGGACATGAAGGGCAGGAGGAAGAACATGTCGATCGTGTTTCCGCCAAATGCGGCAAGTTCACGCTTGACTTCCTGCCATCACCACCTGGATCCTCAAATATGTTTCTTGGCTTCATCAACGCGTCGGCGCCTTCGGCGCCTCTGGGAATCACGACATCCTCGATTATCAACTTTGGATTGCGAAGAACGGCGCGGTGGTATTGATCCAGCGTTGATGGCCTCGCCGGCCAGGCTTGGATCTTGGGTGAAAAGTGCTTTATTTCACCTGTTTTTTTGCGTCATTTCTGACTCATTTGATGTTAGATATGCTCTCAATATCTGCGCGAGTTGGTGAGTTTTCCTTCCCTCGGCGGCGTTAAACTTGACGCTGTATGCAGAATGGACCGCGGTGGCTTCGCCACCGCCTCGACTAGGCGTCTACATCTGGGGAAAGTGATTCCGTTTCCATGGAAACCGCGGCTTGGATATAGACCAGGCGTGGATGTCCTCGCCGGACCGTCTTTTTGTCCAGGCGAAAAGGTGCGTGAAATTTTCATCTTTCATTTCTAACCACTTTCATTAGATTTACTCGTCAAGCTATGAAACAAGGTACGTTTGGCTCTAGATTCCGTGGGATTCTTTATCTCACCATTTGCCATTAGTCGAGGCGGCTTCGCCGCCTCCTCACACGTTCGAAGAACTCGAGGAACAACGCCACGCCTTAGGAACGCGCCATTTCGCAAATATTATGGCGTATGTTGGCCTCGCCGGCCCGGCTTTTTTTCTAGCAAAAACGTGCCCATATTTCCCTTCAATTCTGACTTGGTTTCACTTTGGTAGTTCAACGGCATCTTACGATCAAATCGCGTCTCTACGGAACCTTCTCCCCTTAATGGCGATCTGGATCTTGCTAGCTTCGGATTTACGGACGGATTGGGACGTGTGGGCGGTGAACTCTTTGAGGTACGTTACCTTGTTCTCCTCAATTCAAGGGCTAATTTAATACCCCAGTGCCGTGATAATGCGTTCAACGAAGTGAACAGCGGCGCTTCCGCCGCTGCGCTCGCGATGCGAGCTTTTCACTGCGTGAATAACGATGTCTCCTCGATTTACGCCACATTTCGCTTCTGGTCTCACCTTCACGCTCTCGATGATCGTCGTCGTTGTGGACGACATTCTCTCCTCTTGGTCATCGCTTTCTCCCTCTAACAACCACTACGTACGCGCTAGGTCTCTACTTCCTTGGAATCCTTCTCATTCCCCAACGCACCTACGATGATCTGCCAGCCCTTTGCCCAATTACACCCGCTGCCGCCGATTTGGATCTGACGGAGCTCGGCTTTATGGCCGCTGGGACGTGTCGGTTATGATTTGGTCTTTAGTACGTTATCGTGGTCTACCTTGTTTATTGGACTAACGACTTAATCCAGGGCCTGAGCTCTCATGTATTCGCAGTGAGCAGCGACACTACCGCCGCTACGCTCACGCTGCGCGCTGCGCGCTTCTCGCTGCCCGCAGAACAATAATTCTTTGACATCCTCACCACTCTTCAATTTCGGTCTCGTCCCGCCTGGACGCTGGTACCCATGGTTTATCGTCTTCAAATCCTATATTTTCTCCTCGTCTCGGCGTCCTACTACTCCGCAACTCGTTACACTTCCTCAAGCCACCCAGAACTGTTGTAATTCCAACACGGACCTCTGCTTATGCGCCCAGCCCACGCCTGTCTACACCCGTTGATGGCGATTTGGATCTGATGGAGCTCGGGTTTATGGACGCATTCGGCCATGCTAATAACGTATTGGTCTTGGGTACGTTATTGTCTTCTGTCGCGCTTATGGAACTAACTACTTATTCCAGTACCTGGAACGCTCTGGATGCGCAGTGAGCAGCGGCGCCGCCGTTTCTACGCTCGCGCTGCGAACTTCTCACTGCTGGGATATCAGCAGTTCTCGTATATGGACGCCACATTTCCACAAGACCTTCAGACTGCTTGGACATTGGAATCTGCTCCTCCCACGACTGGTCGGCACTCGCAGGCGGATTCGCTTAGAGCACAGCGATGTTGACGACGGGCTACATTAATTTCGAGTTCGTTCCTTGGTTTTGATCACTTTCGCGGAGCTAACTTATGTGCAGTTTGTATCCATGGCGCATTAATTCCACCGTGATTCGCCCTGTTTTGATGTTGATTTAGACTCAGTTGGGATGAGTTTCGGCTGAGCGGACAATTCTGGTGAGGCGGCGGAGAGCGCGGAGTAGGGCTCTTCGTTCCGCCCCAGGATACCTTAGATTTCGTGTAGATGGTATCTCTGTCGTAGACACGCTCTCAATGAAACTCGATTTGTTTACAATTTCTCTTTGCGAGAATGATGGAAAGTCAAACAGATTACTTTCGGTAGACTAGAATATGTACCTTGGGAGAGACAAGAAATATGTATATCAGGAATTAACCATCGCGGGAGGTCTCTACGGTAGTGTAAATGGTCTGTAGAGTATACTACAAGATCGTATGAAAACGTTGTCAGCACCCAAAGTCGGAGTACAACACAGACATGAAGGTATCCCACCTCTCGACACTTACGGAGAACTCGATATCCCCGAAACCTCCAAAGAAAACTTCTTGCGACGACGCGATCTGGCGGCCTCAAGAACTTTCGTGATCGATAGAATGTACCTAGAAGTTAATGTCCGTCGGGTCGTTAAGTTGATTCCTTCCAGCCAATGAAAAGTATTTCCTCCGCTTGCTGAGCGGGTAACTCGAGTCGTCCCAATGTTCCAGGCCTTCAATTAGCTCGGAATTAGTGGCAAAACATTCTGATCAAACGTCAACATCCGGCTAAGGTAGCCGCAGGTGATCGAGACCTCTTGACCTCGAACCACGACGTGTCCGAATCCAAGGCGCTTACACCAACTCGCCTCCATGCTTTCTCATTCTCTCCGACGTCTGGCCGACCTGTAATTACCTGGAGGTTTGTCTGTGGCTTATGTAAGGCAAATTCCGATGGTCCTTGAGGCCGAGAACGCGTTCTATAGACGACTTTACGCGTCTGACCACTGGGAGGCGTCTGGACCCTGCATAATCGATGACACGAGGATCTCCTGAACCCTATGACGCGTCTGGGGCATTTACAATCTTATCTAGTCGACTTCGGATGTGGGGAAATGACGCCAGTGGTCGTCTTCCTCCTCCGTCCCTCTGAAACTTCTGGGTAACACTCGTTTCCCGCTCTCTTTTCGTAAATCTGACAACTGTATTAGGTGTATATACACTGAATACACTATCTACGACTATTTACTCCTTTCTGCAAGAACTCAATTCAATGCTAACGCGCGATTCGCGCTGTGTCACCGATATGCTGAAAGAGTTCGTACCTTTTCCGCCCTTCAACGGGCTTCATTTCGTGCATCACATGTTATTAGAACGTAAACGGGCGCCTTTCTCCTTTCTCGAATGGGTGTAATTGGCAACGCGAAGCGTTGCGCCCGTCGGGGTGAAAAGTTCAATCTGTAAGTTTTCAATACCTCCGCGTCTGGGCGCCCTGGCATAACTACCATCAGATTATCAGGGGCAAACCCTGCATCTAATCCTGGCACTTTGTTTCTTGGAGGTTTGGTTTGAGGACGGGAAAGTCACTACGGTGCACTTGGGAGAAGGAGGTAAGTTCCATTCGGTTTGGGTTCACTACTTGCCTTGAGGTCTGACAAATCTCAAGATTCAAGTGTATTATTGCCTGAAATAATATCTGTTTCGTTGTCTTGTGTCCAGGGCGACCAATCGAGAAGAAGCAAGATAATGTGGCGGCCCAATATGCGCCCGAATATTGGAAAGATTTCGTTAGTCCGATGGTCGCGCATCGCTGCGGCTAGTTACCGGGTGTATTTACGTCTCTGATGGACCTCAGAGGGTTGGGAATGGGAATAAAAGGCGATGGGATTCTGCTGAAACCCATCATTCCCTCTCTCTCCCATTCTTCCCTCTTCCACTAGCCTTACTGGGCTCTACATCGCCATACTTTCCATCTGTCTTTCATCCATCTGTTCTTCCTCTATGTTTCTCGGTGTCGTCGCCGCCGTTCTCGCCAACGTGTCCGCGACGCGTTTATAACGTGACTTGACCGTGACCCGTTAGTTACCTCTTGCCACCATCATCGTTGATTTGCTTGCTCACTGCAGTCCTCCCCAGCGCCTTTTCCCTCGGTCTTCGACACACAGGTATGTCTATTTGTTGACCTCGTCGACGACTAGCTCGCTGACAACTTTCTCCAGATTCTTTGTGTGCGCTGTCTAGCGGGACGTGGACAACATTGTCGCGCCTGGTTTCCTCGATTATTGCCGTCTGCCGCTGCTTACTTGGTGCGTCGTCTTTCGAGCCGGTTATAAGCCTACTAATTCTCCGTACTTTTACCAGACGTTGAGCAGGCCATTGGGAACTCGCTTTGAGCTTGGGACGGTATGTTCCCTGTCCCTCCTTCTCCTACCGCTAATTAGTGTCCCAGATACGGGCGCGCCCTTTCCCCACCAGGACCCGACTACTCGCGCCCAACTCCCTCACGATACTGCATCCCGGTAAGCAGTCTGCGCTGCTATCTTGTCAACCGTATTGCTAACTGATTCTGTTAGCACACGTACCTTGTTCTCCGCGCCTTCCTTCAACATTGGAATTCACATCCGCCCTATCGACGACAATGGCCTGTAGAATCGATATATATACGTCTTCACGGAAGACGACGGCTGGATGTCAACCGACCTAATGGTGCTGTAGGACTACTTGACTGGTTAGCATTGAAGGTGCGTCTTGATTCCCCGCCTCACTGATCTATGACTGATTCTTTCTTGTCGACAGGCGCTCTCATCGTCGTAGTGTCCCGGTCTTCGCTCAATCGGCGGACTGTTGTCATGGACGCGTTCTTTAGTCCCGCCGGTCGTACAGGCCTACACGAGATTCGTCTTCAACGCTTGATCCTCAGTACGCGGTATCCCTGGTCTCTCGGACGACTACACCGTCCGAGCTCTGTTGGTTCCGCGAATACTGTCTCGTCATCCTGACATGACAACTTTGACATCGAGGTCAACCAGTAAGTGACATTCTACTCATGCTCATGTCGCTCTCCTGATCATATTCAACAAGTGTTGTGTTGACCGTTGTCTTCACACGGTCGTCGTGGAGTTCGATTTCCGACCCAAATGGAGACTGACTTGAGACTCGTTCAATTTCAGCTCCGCGGACTCGTCATTTGGCTACGTGCTGGTGAACGACGGTTTGGCTTCGCGCCGGCTGGTTAGACGCGAGTTCTTGCTCGGAGGCGTAGAAGCGGGGTCTGGTCCCCTCGGTCGTTCCCTACAAGGATTTTAGCCTTCACTGGTGTGTGGGACGTCTCCTGGTTGACATTTCCCTTATGCTAACGTTCCATTTCTCTAGGTACATGCTGCCTACATATTGTCCGTAAGTTTTCCTCGATTTTGACCTGCTAATGTCGAGGTTGACGGTGTTCCTTTGTAGGTGTTGACTGTGGTTACACCCAATGTGCGCTCGATTACTCTCGGAGTTTACTCGTGCACCCCCATGTTTGGTGGCACCTCCGACAGTAAGTGATGTGAATTGATTGACTTACTAGTTGCTGACTGTCATATAGTTCGAATTTCCTTGCGCCGATGGGTGCTAGACTGGCGTTGACTTGCTAGTCAATCGCGCTGTTGTCGGTAAGTCGGGATTCGTTCTGCATCACTTATCCCGACGACTCATAACCGATATAGCGCGACTAGGCCGACTGACCGCTGAACGGTGCTACTTTGGACGCCTGAATCTCGTTGTGGTACGCTGAAGTTCTGCTTTCTTACCTTGCCTTTGTTCTAACTGTCCCGTTAGGGAAACAACGTCTGGAGGACTCGGCCGCGGCTGTCAGCGTTAAGCTAAGGAAACCCTCGCATCGTATTAGTTACATGCATACATACACTAGGCCTTACATCTATCAGTGTTGTACTTACTCGTCTCGCATTACCGTAACTCCCTGGTACGTGGTGGACACCTCTCCTCATTCGACTCCCTACTAACAACTCATTGACAGATGCAATCTGAACCTCTTTCGACCGACATCCCCAGCCTATGAAGATCAGCACTCGCCGCTTCGCACGTAAGAAGAAGAACAAGGCGCGCAACACCCGAAGAGCTGAGGCCTGAAGGTGCAAAGGCGCACCTAAGAAGGTGCCCGCATTGAAAGCCGTATTGGCGGCGGAATGGGTAGGTGGTGGACTCGTCGCCTTGCTCGATGTCTCGGGGGCCGCGAAAGACTCAAATTGACGTGCGGTATTGCAGCCGCAGCTACATGATACGAACAGTCAGACCGTTGAAGTCGAGGGGGTGGACTGACCTGTGGTTAATTCGCGAAAGCTCATCGAAGACTCAAGCCTACGATGCAATGAGTAAGTACTGTTTACTTTCGAGAAGAAAGCTGTACTCACCATCCGCAAAGTCTATCCATTCGTCCTCTGAATCAGACCAGTCGCATCACCTTCATGGCAATTATGCAGCGCCATGAAAGCATCCCTCCGTTCAGGAATCAAGCGCGCCTGCAGCGCTTCAAAGGTCTTTTCCATATGAGTCATCAGCAAGCTCAAGTATTCCTTCCCCTTAAGACTCGCGTCATGGAACACACCAGGATCCGGCGAAGGCGACAGTCAGCGCGCGCTCCGCAAAGATCAGCTCCCCGAGTTTGATTGGGCGCGTGGCGAACATGCCTACGCCGCCGAGTGGTGACGGGCCAGTACGATGCGCGTGCGTGGGGGACGCGCAATGGGGGCGGGGAATCCTGGGGTGGATAGTATCATCCGCTTGGCTTCCTGCGTGACGAAGCATTCTGTCCACCCGTCTGGGAAGCTCGTGGGAGTGGCATCCGCAGGCGCGGCGGGGATGGTGGTCATGACGGGCCCGTAGGGCATGAGATTGAGGTTGTGAGTACGGTGTTGTCCATCACTGGGACGGGTACCGGCATTTGGGCGCCGGGTTTGCAACCTGGGGGGTAGTCTACGATGCCGGTCTCAGTATATATTGACATTGGAGGTGAGATACCTACTGGGATTAAACGTTAAACCTCCGGGTTGTCAAAAATGTCAATAATCCTGTTCACGGTTTGGGGTGTAGCTTTATCGAGCTGAAAAAGAGACATGTCGGCATTCTGAACGAAATTGCTCGACTGGCATATATACTCTCTCGAAGCCACAGATCTTTGTTGGGCCATTGTGGATTGAGAGTCCTTTGAAAAAACAGCCATCCATTGTTCAGTTCCATTGTCTCTCCTGGACTGTGCCAAGTATGTTACACCGTAGGAATGATCTAGGAGACCAGGTCATCTATAATTTACAGAGCAAAGAAAACTAGAAGAGCGACACACAAATACACGAGCGAATCATAAACAAGAACTTCTACTCAGCCTCCCGCATCGCCTCTCGACGAACGTCACTGGACCACTTGAAGAAGTTGCACCTATACTCCGGGTTTACGTCCGCTCTCGCACGTTCCTCGCGCCCTTTGTCGTAGCCCGGACCCACAGGCCTACAAACAAAGTCAGATCAAACCTCGCTACGACCGAGCACCAACTAACCTTGAACATATAAAGAACATTTTCCCCTTGTTCACCCCTTGCTTCGTCGTCAGCTCCTTCGCCGGCTCATTGTGCACGGTGCATCGCGGTGGAGGAACAGGAGCAAGTAGTGATTTCCACTTTTTCGATGACTGCCTGTCAGGTACGGGTGGCGGCGATGACGGTTGCCGCGAAAGTTCCAGCGCCAGTCGATAGTCCTCGTCATCATCCTCAGCTGGGGACGCTGCTTTGTGCGGAGCGGCCTTGCTTGAATTATTAAAGAAGGAAGATAACTTTCCTTGGGATGGTGTCTGTTTGGTTTTCTTGGACGAGGAGGAAGTAGTTTCTGGTGCTTTACGTTTGTTGGTGGATGTCGACGAGGAGACTTTCAACTGAGGAGCTGGAGCGTTGGATTGCAATGATGACTGTGACGAGGACGCCTTTGGTTTGGGCTCGTCACCTTTTTTACCGAAAAAATCTCCCAGGACACGCTGTTTCCCTGAAAACTCATCCCAAAACTTGGCCGCCATTCTCGGGAAGTCATCGGGGAATCGGCAAATATGGAGTCATCTAAATCGAGGAAGACGGGACAGTGATCACTGCCTTTGACATCAGGCTGGATGTCGGCATGCTTGACGTAGGGGAGGAGACCAGGAGTGATGAGAATGTAATCAATGCGTGTCCCATAGTTGGAAGCACGGGCGGAAATTTTGGTGTTCCAACAAGTGAACATGTCCTTGCGGTCTGGCCACTGGCGACGGACGATGTCAACCATTGGCCCACCACCTTCAACAAGCCAGCTTCGCAGCCACATGCGGCATTGCTTCTCGTTCCAAAACGCGTCCTCTGCCTCGCGTCCTTGTGAATCCAAGCCCAATTTCTTGGCAAGCAACGGCCCTTCGCAGTGATCTACCAGCGCTGCGCAGGCATTGAGGTCTCCAACGACTATCACCTGTCGTTTCTCCACTTGTATAAGAGTTCTGACGCGCTCCTCCAGGACGCGTTGGAAGTCGATCTTGTACTGTATACGATCCTCCGCCTCGGTACCGTCATTTGGGCAGTAAACGTTGATCAAGACGAAAGGACCAAAGTCGAGCACGACAACACGACCTTCGTTGTCGAGTTCGCGCAGATCGACTTGAGAGGCGAGGTGAGATTGATAAGGGTAGGTGGTTGATATGCGTTCAGACAGTGTCAAGGGAGGTTTGAGGTCTAGCAACCCCGACAAGCCCTCCTCTGCCTTGCGAGGCACGACACGCGTATAAGTCGCGACGCCAGAATAGCCAGACTTTTTGGCCGGAAAACTGAAAAACGTGTCGTATGAGTTGGGGACGGCAATGTCCTTGGTGAGACCCTTGCGCGAGGACTTCATTTCTACATACAAATTAGACCAGTTTCCTTGAATTTTGGAGAGATTACCTTGAAAACATATTATATCCGCGTTGAGATAGTCAAGAATCTCCTCCTGAGTCTTCAAGGTGTTCCATCTGCCTGGACTCAGTGCCAACTCTGCGATGTAAGCAGCTACTTACGGGTGGTATTGAGGTATTGTGCGGATGCCGTTCTGAATAACGATTATTTACGAAATAAGCGGTAAATAATCGTTTCTTACAATGTTCCAAGTCAAGATTCGCATGCCCGCATTGGCCTGACACTTGTGAAGATGACTGTGAAAGGGTGAGAAGTTATCCAATTATTTTTGGATTTCCGCACGCGTCTTAAGTGCCACAGCATCACGTTGTCTGTTGCCTCTTGCCACCACCATGGCCTCCTCGTCAGTCTCTGCTGTACGCCTACTCTGCGCCGTTATCGTATCTGCCGAGGCTGACGTTCTGCTCAGACATCCATGAAACGCATCCATAAAGAAATCGCCGATGTCAAACGAGAGAATCTAGGCGACATCAAGCTGGCGCCGTCTGAGCAGAATCTGCATATATGGCGCGGCTCGCTGCCTGGGCCAGAGGGGAGCGTGTATGAGGGAGGCGTTTTTAACGTCGAAATGGTCCTAGCCAACGACTACCCGTATGTCGTCATTGCTCGCGTGCGCTCAATCACTCAGTTCAGAGTTTGCTAGATTTTCAGCCCCCAAGGCTCTCTTCAAGACAAAGTAAGTCTCGCTCTACTGCTTTGTGAATGCCTGGGGCGCTTATTATTATTCAGGATATATCACATGAACGTTAGCGCCTAATTCACCTTCTCACAGTATCACGCCAGTATTAAATCGCGCTTAGATCTCCGAACAAGGAGGAATTTGTATTGATATCCTCAAGTCCAACTGGTCGCCTGCCTTATCATTATACAAAGTCATGCTCTCGCTTTCTTCTTTACTCACAGACCCTAATCCAAGTACGTCGCGTTTATTCTTGTCCACATGACATACTCACTCCTTTTCAACAGTGGATCCACTTGGTAATCTCACGACTCATTCAGTCAATTGCTTTCTTATATGCCACAGTACCTTCTATCGCCACGCAATATGTGCGAAACCGCAAACTACACGATGACACGGCCCGACATTGGACAACATTATATGCTAAGCCTCAACCTGCTCCACCTCCGCCACCGACCAAGGGGAAAGGAAAGCAGAAGGCCGTTATCCAAGACGAAACGCCTATAGACATCGTGGACTCTGACGATGAAGAAGGGTCAACTAGGCGGCGCAAGCGGAAAGCCGAGAACGCCGACCAGCCAGACGCACCCCCAAAGGCTAAACGAAAGCCTGCAGCACGGCCGACGCGGAGTACGCGGCAGGGTGACAACGTAGAGGAAGAAGTTATTGTTATTGAAGACGATTAGGCTTCCGTGGTTTGTTATACGATCAACCTGTTAATGGCGATACCACTGTCCCAACTGTTCGTCCGACTTTAGGTGCGGAGGTTTCTCGGTAGCGTCTGTCCATTTGCAATCTTGCATTTGAGCTGACAGATTATGGTTATATTTGACAGAACATTCAAGGTTTCTGGTCTTTCAGATTCCGCTCGTTAATTATTGTCCATCTCCTGAAAGATAAGACCTTGTGAACGACCTGTGTGGCGTGTTCGACTTCTGCGTCAGTCTAAGCGACTCCTAGGAGAATCAAAATCGATCTCAGTCTTGTGTGCGCGCACCAAATTAACCCTTTTGGAGAGTGGGCCGTGTATGTGAAAGCCGTTGAAATCGAGAAGGAAGTTCCCTCTAGGCCGGGCTACGTAACCTACACGCTGCAGGTTACGGTCAACAGCTAGGACTCTCAACAGCTACTCAAACTGGGTCTTACGATATCGGTGACGCGATCACGCCGTTTCCTGCTGATGTCATTGTCGTTGTCTGATCCCCTCGCAGTCAAGCAACAGTCAAGCATAAGGAGGTGGTTAAGCGCATCGCGGCCTTTAAGCAGGTTGGTGCAATCTGAACTCGCACCGAATATCCGAACCATGCGAACGCCTTTGAAGAACTCACACAGAATTGTACCAGCAAAACCTCTTGGGCTACCAGTTTTCTGACCGCGTTCTGAACGCACAGGAAAAGTCATCAATGGTGGAATTAGCCAGGACGCATAGGAAGCCGGGCAAAGAAGGGTCGGACGGCGGCTATAATGCGATGTCAAGGACCCGACTTGCACAATTGAAGCACCTTGCTGTTCAATTGGGCAGCGCGATTATAGATATTCACTATCTCTCAAAGCTAGTGCCCTTTTCCTCTCCGAATAGCCTGTGATTGATTGTTATGATCCATTGACATATAAGGTGCCGAATGCCCAGCATTGCTACTGTAGAGCCTGCGGTTAGCCTACTGGCTGAGACTGACGTTGGCACCTCGGCACTCGTGAAATGCCAGCCGTCGGCGTAGCCTCGCTGGACATTGGCCATGTCGTGACACTGCCGAGAGGGAAACGAGGTAGGAGTGCAGCGAATGCCATGTCTGTCGGTGGAGGAAGGAACGTAAGAGGGCCAAAGCGTCGTTCCCCGCCCCATTATATACCCTCGGGGTGTTTGCCACTGTGTATGCGCACGCGCACCATAACAGGAAGTACCGGCTCAATTACGCCACGAGAAGCATCATCAGATGCGCTTCTATGACGCGCTCTGGTCACCGATGACGTTCATCGTTCCACGACTACGCTTCGATTCAACTCCGATTGGGTTATGAGTTCCAGTCATGGCCTCACGGCAGGACGAGAACGAACGCGAAACGCGACCGTGACAGTTTGGTCACGATCACATGTCGTTACGAGTAAGATTGAATAGGGAAAGCTGTGCTATTTTGTTTGCGCATGTTGTCGATATTGACGAAAATGTGTGCCAATCAAGGGCTTCTTCGTCAAGGGAACTGTGCAACGTCAACAACTGATCACCGTGATGCCCTCCAGACGCGAACAGCAGCGAGAGCTCAGGAATATGATATTACAGATCTTCCCAGATGACGATCCGGAGAGTACTCTTCCAGGAGCATTTGCCAGCGAGGGATCGGCTCGCGGAAATCCGGCTCTCATCATGATAGAGCAAAACGAGGAACTTGCCGAGAGTCTTCGGACGACGCCCCTCGCCGCGAATCCCACATCTCTCCTTTGTCGTGCCATTGCCTTTCGCATAAGGGCAGACAAGTTGTTCCTCGAAAAGCAGTTTCGTCTGGCGTCCAAGGATTATGCAGAGGCCGCCACCACTCTCTGTGGGACTATACCGTGTCACGAGAAATACCACTGCGAACGCTATCTCCTGCTTGAAAACAACGAGCGCAATGACCAGGCCGCTTTGGCGTGTGTCGGCGTTGCTAAATGCATGTATGAGATGGGCGATCTTGGAGACGTATGTTCTACTTCTGACTTGTTCATACCCTTAATTGGTTCCTATAGGCGCTGGACTGGATTGCACAAGTGAACCTCCTGCAACGGCATGCTCAGGCATCGTGCGGAGAACCTATGTTTGGTAAGATACATCCCATTCACACGCTGTGCATGCTTGACAAGTCGTATAGAATGGATGGACTATCATACCAACTCTGTGGACGCGTGGCGTGTCCGTCTCGAAGCTCATAAACTCGCCTCCGAAATATACACCAAGCTTGGCAACACTGGCGCCGCCGTCGAACAACACTGGGCACTTATGGTGACGCAACAAATCATTCCCGAAGTCTTTGCTTCACAAGCTACAAGAGGTTTCCCTTCGTTATCCGAACATCCCGTAGACAAGATTCTGAGCCAACGACATCCCGATCCTGCGTTGACACACAAACACGCTGTGACCACTCCGAGCCTCCAAATTCTCGGATCTTGGAAAAAGCTCAACACACAGGGCCTTTCGCCTCGTATGTTCTGCAGCAACTTTGTCCATGATGGTCAGTCTTATTTATTAATTTAAAACACACCACAAGTTCTCAATGGTCCTAGGCTACCTTTACACATTCGGTGGACAGAAAGCCGCCATCGGTCCGTTCTTCACCGAGCTCTGGCGTCTAAACCTCACAGCGCTGGGCGCTTGGGAGCAACTCCCGTCCTATCCTCACACCGGGCAATCATTCCCCGTGTACAGCAACCATCGCATGGCTTTCAATGCCAAAGACAACAAGGCCTATCTTTTCCTCGGTTCTCTGAGTATGCCATACTTTAACGTCGCCGAAAACAAGTGGGGTCGCATCAAAACCACTTTCCAAGGGACCTGGCCTTGGGGCCAGGACACTAAGAACAATGTGTTGCATTGCATCGACGGCATGTTGTACGTGTTTGGCGGCACGCACGACCCTTCTCCAGTGGGTACTGACCTGCTCATGGTCTTGGATATCGAGAAGAGGGAGTGGAGGCTCCTCACGGGCGAGGGCAAGGCCAAGCATCCCGACTTCTTCTCCCCGGGGCCGAGGGAGCACGCGTGTAGCTGGGTGGGGAAGGGAGGGAAGAAGATCTACGTCATGTACGGCGACGCGGATCGCATGGCGGCAAAGCTGGCGAAGAAGGAGCACGCGTCGGGGACCACCTACGAGTACGATGATCTTTGGTGTTATGACCTTACCCAGAACAAGTGGACCAAGATGCGCATCCTAGGGAATGCGCCATGTAGGAGGACGGAGATGTCTTGCGTCTATGTATGTATGATTTTTCACTGGTGTTACTTAACTCATCCTTCAAAGAACCCGGTGCTCGACAAAGTGATTACATTCGGAGGGTACACCCCGCGCGTGCCGACCATGTCATTGGAGACGCAAGAGTTCTTCCAATTTTCCTACTACGCCGACACCTTCATGCTCGACTCGGACGATCCGGTCGTGTCGTCGTGGAAGCACGTTCTCACACGCGGATTCCCTATATATCGCGCGCAAGCCCATCTGTTCGTCGACGAAAAGACGGGCAAGACGTACATGTTCTCCGGGTACACCAACTCGCAGTTCGTGCCCGGGCAGAAGCAGCTCGTATCCCGGAGCTTTGCGGACGTGTGGGAACTGCGGCTTGATATGGAGGGCGGCTTCTTCGACACGGTGGATATCGAGGAGGAGGCCAAGATCGCTCGGGTCGGACCATTCCAGAGGTGTTTCGCATGTGGTTCAGCGGGGCTGTGGAAGAAGTGTGGTGGTGAGTGTTCCCAACTTGTGTGATGATGGCTAATGAACAACTTTGGATAGGAACTTGTAAAGGAAAGGTTTACTTTTGCAACCAGCAGTGCTTGAGAGACGAGTGGCGTACGCATAAGGAGCTGCACAAGTGTCGCAAGGTCTGATAGTGAAGAATACCACTTGTTGCTGAAAGATGTCACCACATAACATACAATCGCACATTCCGATAATACGACTGTGGCTCCCTAATCGATACGATTTGATAAGGCCGTGTACTTGTTTCTGGTAGTACTAACGAAATCTAGCAACACCCTTGCCCTGTCCACTAAGAAGGCGGAGGTTGAACAGCGTCGTTGCATGACTGATTCGCACTGCTGTCTGTATCCGATACTGGAGCCCAATGGGCCGGAATTTCCTGCAAATTTTCAACGGGTGAGCAGCTTGCTTTGTTAGCCTTATATGTCGCTTACCATCAGGACTTTATCCAAGACCTCCAATGCGGTTGCAATCCATGCCTCCGCCCTTTCATTGTCAAAACATTTTCGTAGTTCAGCGTTGACATCCGGGGCTAATTGATCGCTGCTCAGCAGGGAGCCTTGGACAGGGTCTACGAGGACATTATCCAAGGGAAAGCCTGCCGACTCCCTGACAGGCTTTTTCATCCAGGTGAGAAGTGCCTCAAGAGTAGCACGACATTGCTGCCAAGAGATATGCGTCGGATCGAGCTCGACTAAACGGGTCACTTCTGCGACATCGGGAGACAGTGCGATGAATGCAAGCGTCAGATTGAGAAGCTCGTATAGGTGAGCTACGCAATCGTGCCGGGCAGCATCAGGCAACAAAGAGAGACCAGAAACGTAGCAGGAAATCGGTGGATAGATATCACTTGGGAATGGGATGTTCTCGACGACCCACCCCCAGCCCAGGAGTTGCATACATTGTACGTCAACGAAGAGACGGTACGCTGGTTCAAACCCTCGCGACAAAGCAGTTGACATGGTATGCACATCAGGTTTTGGAGCAGCCAGTGCCGCTCCGCTGTAAGCAGGTCTAGGCAGTTCCCAGATACACTGCCAAGGTGGGATATTGGAGACGAGTCGTGCGAAAACAAGATAATCGAGGCGTTGATGCAAGGGTGGCAAAGATGGGGGCTCGGTGGATGTGATCACGGAGTTACATAGGAAATAGAGATGCGAGAAACAATAATTCAAACGCTCTCTGAGTTTATCGGGCATCGAGGCTCGATGAACAGTAACTCTGTCTGTCGCCGTGCAAAGAAGATTTCGAAAGGCAGAATGCTTCCCTAACATCGTGGGTACGAAAGAGAGCATGCCAGCCTCCCTGGTTATAATGTGCGGTACAAAGCAGTGAAAAACCTGGTCAAGAAGGTCTAGATGCGGCCACTCCCGTAGAGGGGCTGGAGGCGACAGCTCTGCATCGATTCCGAGTACCGCATGGTTACCGAGAGCAAAAAGTGCTTCCTGTTCGGAGGATAATACGATGAAAGCCCCGTCGTGGACTACGGGACCTGCAAGCAGCTGTGAAAAGTAGTTCCAGATGACAGGCCTCAGATATGTGTTCACAACCGCTTTAAATGGCATAGGTGATTCATTCCAAGTCGATTCAACTCCGCCACCGAAGGGATCCGGTAGAAGAAGGCCTAAGAAACGAGGATGTAGGTGTGTGTACCTTGAGGAGAAATGATTCGCAGCAGTGGTCACAAGATTTCTCCACACCAGAGGATGCATCGGTGTATCTTGGTGCGACAAACAAAAGTTCTCGATTTCTTGAGTCATGTCAATGTGCGGCGGTATACTGAGCAACAAAGCAGCTGCCAGTCGAGGATGACAGCTGGTATTATCTGGAAAGATACCCTGTGGCAACGTTGTGGGAATGAAGACGAGGGAGCGACAAAGGCGTTCTAAGCGATCTTCCGAACCAGGTAAACATGCTTGGTATACTGTTACACCCGTTTCCGGGAAATATGTCGACTCAAGGATCAATCGCCGGCGTGCCATGTCTAATCCCAGTGGTGCTTCATGCCAGACCGTGCTTGCATGTTGCTCCGACTTGACCGAAAGGCCGCCGATGGCTTGGACGACGATACTATGGACACTAGGATTCGAGGACATGCTGAACAGCCAGTCCAGAGCATCCACCGATAATGTAGGATGTGCCTTCTCTACAATCTCGGTCTCCAATGTTTTCAAGGATTGAACATAATCCGGGGATGTCGATGATGAATCTGCAACATTGAACCAACGAGACAGAGGACGACAAAAAGCTGAGACTGAAATTTGATGTGCATAATGGAAAAAATCGGTTAAGGGTGTCTGGTATGGGCACTGAGGGAATATGATGGGGAGGGCATTGCTGATCAGGTATACTACGCAGACGACCACAGTAATGACACCAATGGTCCATGCGAGTGAAACACGAAGCGGGATGAAGAAGAGAACTAAGCCCGCAAGGAACAGCATGAGGGAGATGTGCATAGTAAGGGGTAGCATGCCAATGATGACACGAACACGCCAGCGTTCAAGACCCATGAAGCGGAATTGGCGAACATGGCTGCAATCCATCGGTGTACCCGACGGGAGCGAGACATAGTGATGAAGCCATTGCTTGACAAGGACGGCGGCGAGCGCAACGACCAAGGCAACGGTGAGACTGACAACCCAAAGTCCATTAATCCAAACATCGATGGCGTCCGGAACGAACTTTTGGGCGGGTCGACTGAAGGAGAGGAGATATTGGAAGCAGAAACGCTGTCGGATAACTGAATAGAGACAAGATCATGGAGGAGTAGGGCAGACATCTGTGCGTAGTCTGCCTGTAAATTCTGGGACACCTGTACCAGAAACGAGGTCACGACCGCGGAGAAAAGACCAGCCTGAGCAGCTGGTTAGATTAGATACGACATAGAGAATGTCGAATACTTACGAACACCAACATAACATCTAGACCATCTCGATATTGGTTGACCATGACACCATCAAACGCAGCAGCCTCTTCGACGTATACGCGCCAAACTCGCGCGTTTGGTTTGGTTTCCTCGCCATACGCGTCTTCCGGGAGCCGCTTTTCATAGTCATCCATGAAAATAGGTTCATGTCGAGGCGCGTTCTGTTCCAGTCCGAAAAAGTGTTTTTTGTTCTGTTCTGTCCTCGCTGCCCCCGAACCGCTTGGTTCGCCTGCTTCGGGCTCTGAGGATATTCCACGTGTCTGTGAGGGGGTTTGCCAGCCTCAGCCGGGCGTATTCCTGGGGTGGGCTCACGAGCGGCCATTCGACGTGGCAGTTCGCAAACAAGATGTACATTGTACAGCAGCGCAGTGTTGAATGACAGCTGTCAGGTTGGTCACATGAGAGACTCATGTACCCGGAGTTTCGGCCCGCGTGGACCGTCGCTTGTTCACTTCGGTTCTGCATGTACAACCAAGAATGTTTCACAAGAATGTTTCGACATCAAGAAGCCGCTCGCAGCATCAACCCCGACCTTCTTCAGGCATGTTGAATGCTTGATTTTCTTCTGGTCTTTGGATATTTCTGAACAGGTAGGCCCCGGGAAACTCCCCTAGGACTCCGGCGGCGCGACCTTCCCCGATTCTTTCTCTCGAGAAAGAAAAGGGTTGATAGAAACGATAATTGCGGTTTCCCCGCAAAATTTCTCAAAATTCTGCCAACGCGGTTTTACCCGTAGAAACTCGTGCATTTAGGTCACGTTTGTTACCTTTCATGGTTATATTTGTTTCTCACGTGCGTTCACGTGTGTACGCGTGACTATCCGAATCGGATTTAGTCATCCCGATTCCGCGTTGACCCGAGGTCCGCTGTTTTTGTTTTACTCTCTTCCCCCATTTGTGTTCCTATTCCGGTGCGTGTATCCCGATGTTTTTTGCCGTCGCTTGAAGTTGCTGTTCATCCTCTTTGGCTTCCGTAACAGGTCTCTCCCCCCCCGCAGATCTCGTTTCTAGGTAGACGCTGTGGGTTTTGCGATGCTGGTCCCGAGTGTGTAGCATCGGAAAGCTGTATGCGCATACTCTGGATCTACTCCAATGGTGCGCTGCCGCTGTGATGGGTAGCGGGTGCGGGTATATATATGCGCTCCTGTCTGCACTGTAAGAGGTGAGCTGCCTTCATCATGGATTCCCAGCTCACTAGAGATCACCACGAGTCGCGTGAGTCTGGAGAGTACTCGCGAATCAACTCGGACTCGCAGGGTCAAATACTCGACTCGACTCGACTCGTGAGTCAGGGGGACTCGAGTCAGGCAAGAGTCATGAACAGCCTAAGGCTAATATCTGACTCGTGTCCTGACTCGTGTTGACTCGTGCATGAACACATGAATCAATGAAAATACCTGCTAAATAGCTTAAATAAGGTTCAACTACAGCAATATACTAGATGAGTCTGGAGAGTACTTGCGAATCAACTCGGACTCGCAGGATCAAATACTCGACTCGACTCGACTCGTGAGTCAGGGGGACTCGAGTCATGCACGAGTCATGAACAGCCTTTGACCCCCATGAGTACTCGCCTGATGAGTCACGAATCGACTCGAGTCAGGACTCGTGGTGATCTCTACAGCTCACGCCCCGAGTTTTTCCTCTTCCGAAACAGCCGTGTACTAGATTTCGCATGTTGGACGAATGCGATGTCCCGATTGCGGGCATCTATCATAACACGGAGGACTTCCCTCTTTATTATGACCCGATATACTTTCCTCAATTTTTTCAGGACATCTTTGGCTCTGCTGATGGCATTTGCAGTTGGCTGAGCACGGAGTATACAAAAGTTGTCCCTACCTCCGACCATGTTGTGTGTCACTTCATTGGTGATGCCTTTATCGTGGACGATATGACGCTTGACGTCTCCATACATATAACATACGATGATATTATATCGCCATTGTTCAA
>JADNRX010000526.1:0-35897 GCA_015501595.1 Hymenopellis radicata | reverse complement strand
CCCACCCTAACCGGTACCGGCGGCCCATTTTTACGCTCAGCTCTTCCTCTTTGGACTTGAGTACACCAGACGTATGCGCCAGCCCTTCGGCCTGGTTCTTCAGGTGCCCCACGGACCGCTGACTCTCAAGGATTTCAGCCTGAATGTTGCCAAGAAGTGCATGCGCCTGAATGGTGTCACGGTCCTTGTCTCTCAGCTCCTGGTCGAACGACGCGGCGAGGCTGTCAAGCATACTGGTTATATCATTGACACAGCGCGTACTGGCACGTTGGGCCGCGACGGAGTGGTGTAACGGCGGTCGATCACCGTGAGATGGACCAAAGGAATAATCTGCTTGGGCGTGCAGGGGAGGGTAGGCAGCCTGGGTATTTCTGAAAGACATGGTGGCGGCGCGCGACGGCGGGCCGGGAGATGAGCGGAAACGTTCATCCTCCAGAATGTAATCCTCAGTGCTTTTGCCGTCGTGGTTGACAACCTTGGGATCTGCGCCGTGATCTATGAGGATTTTGACAAGCCGTTTACTTCTACATCTGGCGGCCATAGTGAGGGCGGTCTCTCCGTCTTCGTCCTGGAAGTTGATAACATCAGCCAGTTCCTTTGGATAGTCCGCAAGTCGCGTCAAGATGATTTCCATGTAATACCGCGCAGCATGTGTTTGCCTTTAGACATTGCGACATCGACGACGTGATGGAAGACAGTACGATTGTAGTTGTCGATATTGAGCGTGGACCGATGTAGAAGCTCGTAAAGCTCTGGGAATTTGCGAACGTCGTAATTGTTTGCGAACATGACACTCCGCATGAGCGCAGTCTGGCCCGATTTATTGACCTTGAAGATGTCTGCGCCGGCCGTGAGAAGGAGCTTGATGATGCGAATGCGGCCCATAGCGCACGCCCAGTGAAGCGCGGTGTGTCCGTCGTCATCGATGGCCATGTTAGGGTCAAAGTCGGGAGGGGGATTTATGAGGACTTGGGGAACCTGGTTCGTATCGGAAATGAAATATTCAAGAATCTGATCGCCATAAGCACGCGCGCGTCGTTCTTGCCATTGACTTCTGTATCTGACATGTCATCGTACTGGTCGTCTGGGGCTCTATACCTGGAACGCTGTTTGTTAGTAGAACGATTGGCGACAGCACCGTTACGTCCATACACAGGTTCTGGGCTGCCAATTGGTGAAGGGGTACGCGAGCTGGAGGAGGCCTCGGAGGGGAGGGCGTCATGGAACCATCTTCCGAGCCACGCACGGAAAGCGTTTCACGATCTGATTCAGCGACTGCTTCAGGGACCTGTCTGCGAGATGAGCGCGTATTGACTGCCGAAGACGAGTCAGGCGCGCCGCCACGGCGCGATGCGCGGGAGCCCGCGTTGGTGCTTATGAGATGTTTCGGAGCTAATGGGGGGCTCTTGGTGCTAGGCTGGAACTCGATGATAGGTTTGAGGAGATGCTCGCAGTTGTACTGCTTAGCAAGCGCTAGACCGCGTTCTAACGGGATCCATGTGCCTGTTATCGCCGTCGCTGTGAGCCGCGTCGACAAACAGCAGAAGGACGACTTTGCCTTGGTACTTTCCCATAGCCGCCTTGAACTTTTTCGTGCTCTCCCTTTTGCACCTCGCGCTCCAAAACACGAGTTCTCTGCGGCTTGTCAAATCCAGCGACTTTGAGGATCTGAGTAGCGTTCAGCCACGAGTCGGAGCGTCTCCTCATGACGGCAACGCTCTTGCACATCCTGGACGTGTATCAGGCCAGAAAATCCGCGTAAAATCGTGTAAACGGGCCACATACATCTCGTACACGGGAATGCCACTGTACGTAGCCTGCCAGACGGGGCACACAGTGAGAAAATAGCTGAAAAATGGGGCGAAATTCTCACCTTAAATATCTGCGTTTCCGGCATCGTTGTTGATCAAGACACGGATCCTGCAGACGCCAACCGTTCTGTGTATTGTCTCTTAGGCGCTCGACGTCGCCGGGCGTACTGCTGAGGGGCGTCCTGAACGACTTGGAGCGAAGTGTACAACGCGTGAATGTCAACACGCGCAAACAGGTGCCTTGCTTACAGATTATTACTTCCTTTCGACTTCAACTTGACTTCGACAACAAAAGTCTCTCTTCTGACTTCTTGCCCAACAATTTACGCGGTCTGAGTACTAGGCATATGCCGTAAAATGCAAGCGGACATCTACACGTTGTCTTGTGCATCGCCACCATCATGCGACCTGCTCGGAGCCTGGTCTCTCACTTGTACAATGTAAGTAGGCATTCAGTGGACATAACGGCTGGATGTCCAGTTTGGTGAGTCAAGGTACTGTTGAACAAGAGATTGAATTTGACGCCACGAACTTCAATTATAGCACTCAGCATTAATACACACCTCAAGTCAGTTTTTCAGATTGAACGTAGGTAGTAGAATGATATGGAGTCTATTATTTCCTCTACCTAATCAGACATGCACTGAGAACACCACTGTTAATTCTGTTCCTAGGTGCTTGAGATTTATGTCAAACGCAGTCATATCATGATCCTATGATGGCCTTTCCAAGTTCGCCGCACAGGCAAAAGCCCACCGCCGGAAAGTGACTAGGTTTTTCCTTTATCTCCACGTCAAGGGAACGGCCTGTAACGTGTTGGTTTCATTAACCCTTTCGGTGTCCAAGAACCCCAATACTTAACCTTTCGCGCGCGCTTGTCTGCTCCGTTTTGGGCGTCCATTACCACTACCGGCACCGATATCAAGCACCCTAGTACAGTCATACTTGGTAAGTGTCACCCCATGTCTCGCTTGTTGGCTTCCTAAATATCAAATGCCCTCATCCAGCCCAACCTATTCTGATCGAACAACGACATAGAGGAGGGCGTTAAACCCTCATATAATGATAGTTATCTGCGGAAGCACACAGCCGCACTTGACTCTTGTCCAGTCACAGCATCTCCAGGGCAGTTATATAAAGGCGTTGAAAGTTCTCAACCCACATCTCCTACAACAATGCATCGCCGTTTCTCTTCCATCATGAAGTCCTCTGGGGAGAGTTCTTCCTCGACTGCTCAGGTCGACCTCGATGTCGAGTCCAAGGCCTCAACGATCGTTAAGGAAGAGACCTTGACTCCACCTTCCTTGAAGATCAAGCGCGTCGACAACTACTACAGCCGTTGGTACAAGGGCTGGAAGTACCGAGTACGTTTCTCACTCCACCGTCAATCTATTTCGACGCGCGCTAAACTCACAATTCAGAACACCAGCGCCAAAGTGACCGTCGAGTCCGTTCCCCTCCTCAAGTCTGGTGACAACGACCCATGGAAAGACTTCAGTTTCGTGTAAGTTGCAGATGACGCTCGTTGAGAAGGACGAATGTCTCATTTACATGTTGACAGTATTGTCCGCAAGATTCCGCGCCAAGAGAACCTCGAGCCCACTTTCAAGATCGTCATCAAGAGCGAGTACATTCTCAAGGCTTGCAAGGATGTGATTCAATCCTGGCCCGGAATCTCCTGGAATTCTGACCCACTTGAGGTATACAGTACAACTATGCCAAATCACTTTAACTCACACATCCTCAGCTCGAGCCGGAGACGTTCCTTACCTTCCTAGACGAATTTGCCGAGTATCGAGATGGACTTACCGCCAAGAAACAAGTAAAGGACTCTCTTGACGCCTACGTCCACTCCTCTGTCTCCTTGCTCCTCAACACTCTCAATAACGACTACGCCAACACCATCCGCACCATCAACCGTCTCAAGTCACACGGCGAGATTACTTACGACCTCCTCTATGCCATCCTCGTTCCTCGATCGCTCATCGTGACGCACTGTGCCATCACCGGAGCTCCGCGCCTCTTCAAACTCGAATCGGTCGCGCAAACCGCCATCGACGGAAAACGATGCTACCAGCTCAACTGCATCAGCATGGACCTCGTTGATAGGCCCGTGACGCAGAGTGTCGGGGTGGCGAAGGTGACTACGCAGATTCTGATCAAGTTCTTCAAGGGTACGGCGAAGATAGAAGCCTTGGACGCGTACCCCATTCGTTTCCACCGTGATGCGCCCAAGTTGCGCGACGCGATTAAGGAACGGGGTAAGAAGTGGGTTGGGCTGAACGGCGTGCATCATAAGCAGTTCAATGGCATTGCCGCGCTTAAGTGTGGTGGTGATCACAGTCGCTTGTTGCGCCACAATGTATGTTCTTCCATTATCCGCCCAGCCTGCACTAAACTGGTTCCGCAGGTTAAGGGAAGAATCATGGTCGACCGCGCATCCTTCCGTCGGTTTAACCCAAACTACAAGTACCCGGTCGCAGCCGCTCCCACAGATACTGAGACTCAGGAGCCTGCGGTAGATGAGTGGGGCAATATCATTCAAACGCAGGTGCCCACTCCGCCCCAAGATGGGTATGCCAACGGTTGGTTGCTCGATTGATCTGTCGAGTATGTATCCTAACTTCGCGCCCCATGAACAGGTGTATTGGTGCAATCTCACGCGACGGACAACGACGTCGCGGAGGACGTTGAGTTATCGGAAGAAGAGCTCCTCATGACGCCTACAGTCGTGCACGGTTTCAGTCTTTCCGACAAATTATGGCGTGCGTGGTCTCGACTCTTTTTTAGAACCTAGCGAGCTAATGTTTTTGCGTCATAGTGGAATTCGACGTCGAGAAGATCACGGAGGTCGACTGGAACAACGACGCGTTTACCAACTTGGTGCTCCCGACTGATCGCAAGGACCTTTTGCAATCTCTTGTGGAGGCTCATCATCGTGAGCTCGGATTTGATGACTTTATCAAAGGCAAGGGACATGGACTGGTCATCAATCTGTTCGGTCCCCCAGGTGTCGGTTAGTACTCTTTTCTTCTTGGAGGCCTTGTGTCTCAATTGTTCACAGGCAAAACATTCTCTGCTGAAGCGACGAGTGAACACGTCAAGCGGCCTCTATATCTTGTTGGGGCTGGTGACCTAGGAACAGATGCTAGCAGCTTGGATCTGGCACTCGAACGCGTCTTCGAGGTGGCGACTACTTGGAAGGCTATCGTCCTGATCGATGAGGCGGACGTTTTCCTCGAACAGCGCTCGCTTCATGATCTCGTCCGAAACGCGATGGTCGCCGTCTTGTAAGCCTTGCCACTTCCCTGATATTCCCATGTTTGACCCTCCACCATAGCCTTCGTCATGTTGAGTACTACCGTGGAATCCTGTTCCTCACGACAAATCGTGTCAAGGCATTTGATGAGGCGTTCTTGTCTCGTATCCACGTCGCGCTGCACTTCCACGAGCTCCCTGTGGAATCGCGTCGTCAAGTATGGGCTGCATTCATCGCGAAAGTGGGCGCGACGGATGTCATCTCTGTAGCGGAGATCGAACAGCTGGCCAAGAGGGACGTGAATGGCCGACAGATTAAGAATGCTGCTAGAACTGCGCAGAGTTTGGCTCTCGGTCGGGGAGAGAAACTTTCGTTCAAGCACTTTATCAGCACTCTTGATGCGATGGATGATTTCACGCAGGAGTTTGGCAAGATGACTGGAAATTGAATGTTGAATAACCGCATTGTACTACTATGACAAGAAGACTCGTGTACTCCTACTTTCTTGATGAATTATAGACCTCGTTGAATCGATTCGGTGATGTCACCCCGGGCCCAGACGCGACTCACTCCGGACCACCACCATACCATTCAAGGATGGCGGTCTTTCAACGCAAACCGTACAACAAGCCCCCTTCGAAACTAAACAAAATGATTCGCAAAAATCCTTTAATCTTTGGAATTCCGTTCTGTCTACTCATGGTCGGTGCGTCCTTCGCACTGACGCCATTTACGCAAACACGCTACGACCTGCAAGATCAGAAACTCAAGGCAGTCAGTGTTTTCTCCCGAGTTTAATAGTCCTTTTTGGAATTCGCTATTCCCAGGTTACGAAGGAACAGGAGATGGGCTTGGATAGGAAGAACAGGAAAAAGTTTGATATCAGGGAGGAATATTATGTGAGTTTCTCTGTTCCGGCGCTTGCGCGTCTCGCTTCACTTACCGTGAAACAGCGCCTCAGTGCAGAATCGGACGGCGAGTGGGAGCCGAAGCGTATACAGCGACCGAAAGGGCTGCCAGAATGGGGTGTACCGCCGACAGAGCCGCCGCCGACGTCCGACAGCGACAAATCAAAGCCATGACACGATTCGATATATCAATCATATTACTTGCACAATCTGTACACTATTCCGTCTACACGTTCAACGCTCCTACCAGTCTCTTGGGTGGCGTTTACCAACGTTCTGGGAAAGCCGCTGCTTCCATCCAAGTTGCTACTCCGTTCTTTCTTCAAATGCACATGGTGACTCAGGAGGTCTCTTACCACATTACCAGACACGAGCCAAGGCCAGGCGCGTATGATTGTATCCATATCGCTTAGGAGACTTCAGTTCACTGGACTATCGAGAAAGTGTGGTGCGTCTATCCCCGCAACCCGGAGCGACCTCACACTGTACCGAGACGTTATGCAACGAAGGTTCTGGCCCGATTGTCGTGTCATGACATGTTGCGTTCGAATAGACGCTAACATCCCTCCGTTACCTGCTCCTCCCCTACATGATTCTAAATGAATGTCTTGCACCAATTTCGACGCCTATAGTCAAAATATGCTGCGCCTGAATCTTAGACTGGAAACGTCAGACGATGCGTGCTCTAATTCAGACCATCTTCCGATGACCGCGTTCGCCTCATGCTAGCAGCTAACATCAGAAAAGTAAATATCCAAAGAGCTATTGGTCCGCTGTCTTCCCAGGCTCCGACTCCCTTCGACGCGAGACTCGCTTCAATGTAGTTCCTACTTAAACGCGTTCATTAACTTCCTATGCTCCAAGAGCTGCCATGGCTTTCCTTTCAATCCTTTTCGTACTCTCACTCTTTTCATCTCCAGTTTTTTCGGCCCTCGTCGCTCCTCGCGATCAAACTTGCGACGATGGAACTGTCGTTTCTGATAATAAAGTCCGACAGTCGTATTCCATTACTCGTTTTGCGTCACCTCGCTCATTACTTTTCAGTGCTGTATCTGGTACAGTCTATACGACGAGCTCAGACATGGCTTGTAAGTATTCACTTTTCCATGCTAGCCTATTCTTATGTTGTTCCAGGTTCAACAACGTATGCGGTATGTGCAGAAAATCTACAAGTTAAAATTGTGAAGCTTGACAGATGAATGTTCCTCAGACGAAGTCGCCTCGGATGCCATCAGGGTAAGTAATACTCTATTCATTGGTACCATCGTCATACTTAATCCCAAGTAGCTAGCATTCCATGATGCCATTGGATATTCACCAGCCTTGACTGAACAGGGTAAATGGGGGTACGTGCGCACACCACAATGAACGCTTTCGAAATCTGACAACTCTATAGCGGAGGTGGCGCAGGTATCGTTGCTTTGTACAGCGTATGACACCCTCTAATCAGCCTGAAAGACGGGTCCATAATGACCTTTGCCTCTCCGGAATTGGGCTACGCTGACAACAATGGTCTACAGACTATCGCCGGCATCGAACGAATATACGCTGATCTAACTGGCGTTTCCTACGGTGACATGTTAGTTCTTTCACGCAATACCTGCCATTATGTTCACTCACATATGGCGCTTATGTAGTATTCAGTTTGCCAATGCGGTGGCATTGACAATCTGTCCTGGCGGACCGCGTCTGGAATTCTTCGCCGGTCGTCCGAAAGCTGTAGCTGCTGCCCCAGAGAGTCTTCTCCCCAGTGCAAGCGCTCCTGTTGATGAGTTGCTTGCTCGATTCAAAGACGCGGGGTTCAGCCCCAATGAACTCGTAGATCTTCTCGCGAGTCATAGTGTCGCGTTCCAAGAGAATGTGGATCCTGTAAGTGCACGCATGCGAGTTACATGCCGACTGCCCTAACTCACCGGATAGACCATCCCTTTCACACCGATGGATTCTACCCCAGGAACATTCGATGCGCAATTTTATGTCGAGGTCGGTTTTCCAGTTATCACTTGCTATCTTGGTTAACAGTTGTGTTAGACTCTTCTGAATGGCACTGCATGGCCCGGTGATGGTGAGCATGCAGGAGAAGCAATGTCCCCTCTTGATGGCGAATTTCGCTTGCTGTCTGATCATCGGCTTGCCCGGTACGTTCGCACCTCGCTCAAATCTCTTTTCCTAGACTCAATGGCTTCATAGGGACCCGCGAACATCTTGTCGATGGCAATCATTTATAAGTACGTGTCCTCTTGAAGTGCGCACTTGAAAACACCACTGACTGCTACAACGATAGAACACCCCGAACAGATCGCACCGCGATTCAAAAAGGCGATGGAAAAGATCGCGCTAGTAGGCCAGGACAAGTCCAAATTGACGGATTGTTCTGAGGCTATTGGAGCACCTGTTGAGTTTTCTATTCCAGATGCGCATCTTCCAGCAGGCAAGACGCTCGATGATATCGAGGCCTCGGTATGCTTCTATCTTTGCTTTGGTGATCCCGGAATGCGTTAACAGTTGTCTTGCAGTGCGAAGAAGAAGATTTCCCTTCTATCACTGCTGATCCAGGTGCGTCTTTACCTGTATGTGTAGATTCAGCTAATCTCAGTATGTGTAGGCCCGAGTACCGCTGTTCCGACGTTTACATTGTACGTTGCATTTCATAGATCTCTCGTCCCGAGAACTTACACTCTTCGTTCCAGTATCGAGAATGATTTTGTCGCGCCAACGAGTATTTAATGGCTCTGCACTTTATTAATCTGTACTGCTATGCGGAAATGAAAGTTTACCTTTGGGTTTTCGAGAATATCGAGAGAAGGCAAGAATCCAATCACACCACAGATACGATAGCAGGCGAAAGTGGTCCAATGGTCAGGCGTGATTCAACGGAAGCTTTTCCGCGCCACATTGCCAGTATCACGGGATCTCACGAGGACTGCAGGGAGGACCTCCTCGGTCAAAGATGAGTAAGCGCATTTCTTTCCTATTGATTCCTGTAACACGACATAGGAGGGAATGGACTATAAAAGAGCGTGTCAATGGCACATTATGTATCGTTGCATCGTTTGACACTTTCTCAGTATTCGTCTCAGTTTCTGCTTCATCGTGTGCCAATTGTATTCATCATGACCAACCAACTTCACATTCCCGGACATGGCCATGACTATGTGTCCGCAAACAAGGAACACTACAACAAGGGGGCTAGCGAATACGAAGACATTCCTATGATTCTCGATTTGACAGAGAAGTACAGGTTTTGGTATTGGTTTCCTTGAGCTACTCATAACAGCATTGAAGGCAAGGAAGGTATATCGTCAGCGAGGGCTACAAGTTCGACCCGAACTCTACTACGCTCCTCAATTTCGCGTGTGGCACAGGTATCTGCACCTGAGTCGCGTCCTCGTGTGCCTACTGACCTGCATTGTCCCAGGTCTCATTGAGAAGGAGCTTCTCCCATACTGCAAGAGCATCCGAGGCGTCGACATCAGCCAAGGCATGGTGGACGCGTACAACAAGCGGGCTGCTGCACTAGGTGCTTCTGACAAGATGAAAGCCTTCGTACACGAGCTCAAGGGCGTAGAAGGCGAACTCGGAGGAGAAAAGTTCGACGTTATTATTGTATGCTGCTCAGCATATCCTTCCCTACCCGAGTCTGACCAGCCCCCTACACAGTGCACGGCGGCGTACCACCACTTTGAATCCCCCGTCGAAATCACAAAGATCCTCAAGTTCTTCCTAAAAGAGGGCGGCACGCTCCTTGTCACTGACCGCGTTGGGGGAAACCCGGATGAGACGGCGCCGTTCCCGGAGAAGTTCGGCGCTATAGTGGCGCACCAGCGCTCGTTCGGAGAGGAGGATATGCGAAAGATGTTCGTGGCGGCTGGATTGAAGCATTTCCAGTTTGATCTCATTCCGGGGGCGATCATGGATGGTCGGGTGTTTGGGTTTGATAGTCAAAGTCCCTTGTTCTTGGCCAGGGGCTCAAACTGAGTCCTTCATGTGTGGAGATTGTAAGTACCAGTAGCTACTTATTGTATCCTTTGTACTGCTAGTTCGCAAGTTGTTTCGATGTTCGGCTTCTCGGCACAGATTCTGATCGGCGTCGTCAATGATTTCCTCTCTTGTCCAAATACCTCCATCCTCAACTTCGAACGACCGCTATGTCTTATTTTCTCCCTCACCTTCCATCCGGCTGGCATGTAGACGAGGCTATCAAATCCGAGGAGGATCGCGTCGTTGTCATTCGATTCGGCCACGACTGGGACAGCCAGTGTATGACAATGGACGAAACACTGTATTCCGTGGCAGAGAAAGTGCAGAACTTTGCCGTCATCTACCTCTGCGATATCACAGAAGTTCCAGACTTCAACAAGGTCCGCACATATGGCCTGGCGTCGGCCCTAATCTCATTCACGACAGATGTACGAGCTGTACGATGCGTGCACGGTCATGTTCTTCTATCGGTGAGGGATCCCAGTCTCTCCGCCTTCTTCTCCGTGGCCTTACGACTCTAACCTAGGAACAAACATATCATGATTGATCTGGGCACTGGTAATAACAACAAAATGTAAGCTGTCTGCCCTCCACTTGCGCGAGACGCGGGGCTGATCGCTTTGGGTTTCTGAAGAAACTGGGCTATGGACAATAAACAAGAGGTGCTACTTGACTTTTTTGATATACTGCACCAGCTGAACATACGTCGTAGATGATTGATATAGTCGAAACAGTGTATCGTGGCGCCTCGAAGGGCAGAGGTCTCGTCGTGTCGCCGAAAGGTCAGAGCTGTGTTCTCATCCAGATGAGATCCCTGCTCACATTATCCCTCCAGATTATTCTACGCGCTACAGATACTAACACTTCCGGGTTGGCTTGGTGGCTACAATCGTTTTGCGACTGACTGGCTTCCGGAAGAAGACTTAGATAGATTCACTTGGATGTTCAATATACTTTATTTACCAATACAGAAATCATTAAAGATCGAGTCCAGCAGCTCTTCAATATCAATAACGCCAGAGACTTTTCCGATAGCCTGCGCTGCGTAACGCAATTCCTCGGCACCCACCACCACATCGTCCGTGTCCAAAAAAGCTTCCAAGAACGTCAAGGCATCCTGCAAGTGTACACGATGGCGGGCATGTGTAATCAGAGGTGCTTGTGTATCGTTCAGATCATACTTTTCCTGCAGCGCCGCGGAAAACTCGTCTAAAAATTCACTAGTTCCTCGGCCGTCGTTGAGACTGGTTACCCAAGAATTTCTGGGTTTCTCGAAGGGGCTAGACACAAGGTCAACTTTGTTGAGTAGAAAGAAGGTGTCGGCGGTAATTAGCTCTTTAATCGACGCGGGGATGGTAAAGCTTGAGCCCATTTCATCGAGGGAGAGGACACATAATGAGACGTCAGCTGCCTGGACGCTAATAAGAGCTTTATGAGCATCAAGGCTGAATGAAAAGCAGGCGACACGAACGCGTTTTTCGCCCTTTTGATGCCGATGCTTTCGACGAGATCAGTGGTGGGTCTCAAGCCAGCACTGTCGGATATGACCACAGGAAGCCCGCCCAGGTCAAGAGAAAGTTGTAGGATATCTCGTGTTGTTCCGGGCACGGGTGTGACGATGGCTGCGTCCCTCTGGGCCAGGAAATTAAGCAAGCTGCTCTTGCCGGCGTTTGGGGGACCAAAGATGGCGAGTCGGATTCCGGAGCGCATAATTTCTCCGCGTCGATTGTCGGAGAGGTGCTCTTTGATGGTGTCCCTCAGGCTTCTGACGCGAGACCTGGCTGGAATGCTTTAGGTATGGACGAGATGCTAGGGTAACGCATTACATTGCTCATAGATGCCCTCTTCAATGTCGTCGTTTTCGCCGAAATCGATGATAGCTTCAATGTTGGCTAGACATTTGATTATTTCGTGGCGAAGGTGTTCGTAACGCGATTTCATTGAGCCCTCAGCAGCTGTCAAGGCGACTTTGCGTTGAATGTCAGTATCGGCGTCGATGAGGTCCTTTAGGCCTTCGACTTGAGTCAGATCCAAGCGACCGCCCATGAAAGCGCGTCTGGTGAACTCGCCCGGTTCGGCGGGTCTGCAGGCGTCTATTGCTGCTAGCGCGCCAAGCACGGATGAGATAATGGCACGGCCAGAATGGATATGCAGCTCCAATACATCCTCTGTCGTAAACGACCGCGGTCCTACAGTATGTTAACGCGAGATCCCAAGTCAAGAAGCACGTCAACAAACCTCGGAAGAACACAGCCAGTCCACTGTCGAGTACCGCCTGCTGCCTGCTCGGGTGCACAATGTCACAGCGGTGCATTTTCCACGGCTCCGGGGCAGTGAGGGCGTGGGGTGTCCTGACCATCGAGCGCCAGACGTCGAGCGCGTCGGGGCCGGACACGCGCACGACGCCGACGCCCGCCTTGCCGTGCGGCGTCGAGAGCGCGTATATCGTCTTTTTCTGGGCGTCGGAGGGCACGACCGCAGCGGAGCACGGTCGCAGCCAAGCATACCGGATCGGCGTCTGAGCAAGGCGGTGCAGATCAAGCGTCCGCAAGGTTCTTGATGGAAAGCGAGGCATATGCCTTTCTTTGGCTGCTTTGTTGTTGTTCGTTGGGCGGTGCGACTTGCTGCTCGTCGTTGCCGTTAATGACGGGAGGGGGGTGCTGATTGGACGGCACGTGGCCGCCCATCATTTCCTGTTGAGCGACGCCTTTCCTTCTCCTCACCAACTTGGTTTCTCCGTACCCCCTTGCCGACTTGTCCATTTCTTCAAAAATACCGCCGCCAGCACCGCCTAGGATCTCGTCGTCGCTGCCACTATGGGTCAATCACGTTCGTACGCTCTCCACAGCTGGTCTTTGTCAAGGTTAATCCTCATGGGCAGCATCTCAGTTCATGGAGGACATGCAGAGAAAGTCCAATTGTGCGTATTTGGGCCACATTATTCAAGTATTCGACTTGACAGTTGTATAGTTACACAGCCAGAGCTTGAGCGTCTGAAGAAACGCTTCATGAAGCTCGACAGGTCCGTTTACAACTCGCATCCCGTACATGCCCCTCAACCGTCTCAAGCGACGGTTCCGGATCAATAGATCGCGACGAATTCTTGCAGATACCCCAGATTGCCTCCAACCCATTGGCATCGCGGATGATTGCCATCTTTGACGAAGAGTGCGTGGGTTGCAGCGGTGGTGGGACTGTTGATTTCCAGGAGTACGTGGGCGTCGGCGTCGGGGGCGGAAGAAGTCGTGGAAACGGGAGACGGCGGAAGGGGCGACATGATGTGAGGGGGTGGTGTCCCGATCTTGGGCAAGGTGCGTCTTCTTCCTTTGACGTGTTCGTTGGTTTCACTCCCGCACTCTTATCTCGCTCGGGTGCCTCCCGCAGTCTCTTGCTTGGACCACGCCGACGACATCATCTCCCCCGCGGACGACACGCCTTCTTCTTCGCCATCTACGACTACCCGCAACAAGGATGCCCTTTCGACCCATCCGCCTCCATGGACATCGGGGCCATCAGCATCGAGACAACGACCCCATCCCACGACAAACTCCAACCGACGATAACGACCCCACTCATTCTATCATCCAATCTGCCGCGACGTCAATTGCCGCCCTTACTTTTACTTGGACGAGACGTCTCAACACCGCCAACAGCGACGAACACGCCGCCGTCGACTCTCTCAGGACAAGGATGCCGTATGGATCCATCCGCCACCATCCACACCGACGACGATTCCAACCATCGAATCTGCCCTCAACGCCGACCCTTACTTTACCCGTACAAGTCCTTACGATACATTTACTTATCCTACGCTACACTACTTAAGACATTCTGTAAATGCTTTGTTAGTCCTTAAAAGGCTCGGGTTATCCCAATGTACGTACCGTTCTAAATACACAAGTTTTACCATGTCAATTCTGCAGAGGCATCGTTAGTGTCGGAATGACACTCCACCAAGTACTACTGACTATCATCGTTGCCTAGCCTTATCCCCGCGTACACTGCTAACAAACTCGTTAGCATCGGCGCCAAGAAATAGAAATCACTTACTTACAGAACGGCTGCCACTCGAGATAGCTACGCTGGGGTGTACTACTTCGTAGACCCTATTCTAATCGTAAAACGCAAGGCTGGAATACTGACTTGGAAGCTAAAATCGATATTTAAAAAATTTGCTAAATCCTCGTAGGGCGGGGATTGAACGTACGCCAAGTCCGCCGTGTACCGCGTTGACAAAAGCGGTTTCCGCGCGCAGCGCTGCAAAGTTCACAATTAGAAGGCGCGGACAGTGCACGGTCAAGACTTACTGCCATGTCGGCCTCGAAATGCAGACCCTACAGCGCGTAAGCGAAAGAGGCTGAATCGAATCAAGGAACTCGACCTACCCGCTGTTCAAGTTCAACGCAGCCTCGAAGAACATCTTCGAAGCCTTCATCGTCAACGCTGATGACGAGTTACTCGAGTTGAGAGACATCAAGGTGCCACGACTTACATGTGAGCATGATGGCCAAGTCAGGTCGATGTCTGCACCAAGATAGTCAGCGTCGACGAAGAAACAAGACAACGACGAACAGAACATACCTCAGCGAGATGTCGGAACAGACAAGGGTCAGTTCAAGGTTAAGGCTGAAAGTAGTTAGTAGCTAATAAGAAATGAAGGAAAGGGTAGACATACTGCGATGAGACGAGGTTGGTAAAAGTCAAGCCCCGACGCGATGTCGGTGAAGGACCTAGACGACAAGTCAACATCGGTCAAGGACAATACAAGGAAAAGGCCAACATACCTTCGAGTCGACAACGAGCAAGAGTCAAGTCTCCGACTGATGTTGACGTCGTCGAAACAAGTCAATCTAGAGAGTCGACGTCAACGGAGATCCAGACCAATGACAAAAAGCAAACACTAACCAAAGCTAACACCAAGTCTTGAAACATAGTCGAGGAACTATAAGAGAACGTAAGTAAATAAATCAACCAACATGGTTGAAGGTAAAAGTCCAACATACCGTGACCTGCGCCGCCTCGTTCCCAAGTCGAACATGCTGGCGGGGTCGTCCCGCGTTCCGATGCGATCCGATAGGTGGCGGCGAGAGCCATTGAGCAGTCAAATCCAGACGCCCCGACGCCCTGTTCAACGCGCCGAACCATCAACAGAAGTTCGAACATGACGGCGGGAGGACACCTACCCGGCGGACACGATGTTGAGCTGGCGATCCCGGCAAGACGACGTCGAAGAGACGACCGACGGCATCGACATCGTGGTCGTAGTTAGTGTGAGAGGCGAGTGAGAGTGGGGGGAAAGGAAGAATGGAATGGGGGACACCTCGCTGGTCCAGGCTTATATCCCAAAATATCTCGGGCGAGATCCAGATCTGAGGGAAGTAATCCAGTTCGGATTCGAGGGCCATGACGTCGCTGTCGCTAAGCCATCAGTTAGGCTTTGTCAACCGAATCCGCGGAATGTTGGAATTCGCGCCACACGTAAGTTGATGTTTTGAATGTCGTCCAATTAAAAGCATAAAGAGCCGACTAATAGAGAGGCGAGTCGAGGAATGTTGAAAGAAGCTCTGAGAAAAGTATGAGCTCGTTGAGACGAGACGTTAATAACAATTGGAACGCACCTCCCCCAAGTCCAAATCGAGATCTTGTCAACGGGAAAGCATTCCTCAAGTCGAACGTTCGCGGATCCACATGCTTGACTCAGTCGCAACCCAGGCCATGGTAACGACACCACGTAAACAAAGAAGCCATAACGAAAAGAAGAACGAGGGTTCCATGGCGCGAACTTGCTCTGGCGCTAAAATCACCAGACCGCGAGGTCTGCGGATCCATGCGGTCACGAATGGAGTCTATTCAAATGTGTTAGCGCTGCCGATAAACAAACGGGGCACGTACCTGATTCGTTGAATGTAAATCAAACAGTGCGCCAGACCAGAATTCCAGAGCCAGCCTATTCTGTGACAATAATTCCGGGGATAAACTGAGTAAAAAGAAGCAGACAGATGAGAGATTATCGCCGTCGAAGGGGTTCTCAAGAAAGATGAGGTCCACGCAAAATCGCGATGAGGGATGGAGGCAGGTGTGCGAGGCCGCGTCAGCGCCCCAGTCCAAGTTCCCAGGCTTCCGGTCCCGACACGATAAGATAGCCTTCAAGAGGCACCCGTACTTCTCGTCATAGATAATGAATGTCGAATGAACGGAAACGGAAGGCAAAGTTAACGATGAAAGTAGAATAAGACGCGTTTAACGCGTTGTCGCGCCCTTATGACCGTCGGGATATTTGATGAGAGTCTTGAGGAGTAAATTCCGGTACAAGAGAGGCACGCGCAAGGTGAGAGAAAGGACGAATACATTCGACGCGAGAAATTGAGCTCAGCTAGGTGGGAGTATGAGCACAAGTCCCGTCGATCACTCGGGTTTGCCCGAATAGGAACTTGCGCTAAACCATCACCTCGCTTCGACACTCCTCAATCATGGCGACCTCTGGACTTCCCGCGGACTATTCGGAGGAGTTATGGAGCACTGGAATAGTGTTGCCATCATCAATACAATCGGCACTTTCAGGTAACCTTTCATTCAGCGGCTTACTGCGAATTAGGTTTTCTGTACCCTTCCTCGCGACGTGTACAAGAACCCGATAGGCACGTAACGAAAGAACCGCGTGTTATGGCGAGTGCGGATCCTTGTGTCAACTTTGAACTTTATTTACATCGTGTCTAGGCACATTGTCGTGCTATGCTTAAGTCTACTTACACCTCATTCTTCTGCCAAATTTAGCTGCTATTTACTACGGCTACAACTACGCTAGGAAGCTCCGTTTGACTTGTATTCTACTGCTCGCGCCGAAGCCGCGTCTTGGAATGCCCAAATTAGCTTCATCCCTTCAAACTTCAACCCGACTTCATCGCTTCTCAGTGTCGTTCACGCGACAACCCTCTCCACACAGAGTCACCGGCGACATTTCCGCCTTACGGCTCGCGTCGTGTCCTGGGCCTTCGCCCAATTCACACCTATGTACTTCAACTACATAAGTATTACTTATTCTTCATTACTCTACATCTATTGCAGTCCCGTTAATAGAGTAGATTACACCGCAAACGACAGCTTACTCTGTTGTATCTATCGAGTAAATCGCGTTGTGATCCTTCGACCTGGCGGAAAGAGATCATTAACGAGAACAACCGCGCCTCAATCGCGATACTTACCGAAAGCAATATCTCCGAGAGACGGCACTTGTGTATTAGGCTAAAGAAGACTTCCATCAGTGCGTGAAGGACAAAACAACTCTTACCAGATGTCAACAGAGTCGAGACGGCGCCAGCGTGATCATGCTAGACCACGAGTACACTGAACCCCAAGGACATCAACGACAAACCGGTAAGTGAACCCAAGTCGAAGTGTCCATGATGGACTGACAGTCAGTCGACGACAAAGACAGTTGCGACGAGCTATTAACATAGACGAGGACCTAAGAATTGATCAGCATCGAAGACCGATGTGAGGCCAGCGAACAGTTACCAGACAGCGACTCGACGATGACCTTGACGAGAGGTTACTTGATGATCAAGTGAATGAAGCATGGAAGACTTACCAACAGCGGCGACGAAGCCCTCTAGTTGAGGTCGATGGCTGAAGCCGGTAGTAAGTACGTCGAACCAACGAGGAGAAGAAGGTAGACGTACCCCGACGATGATAGTGGGCCCCGTCGAAAGAAAACCAAAAATCAACTGTCCAGGTAAGTGCTTAGTACACATCATAACTTCATCTAAGAAGTTGAACATACCGTGATAGGATGATGGACCTAACAACCCCCATCGTGAGGTTGCCAAGTGGCGGCGGCGAAGGCTCCAAGGTCTAGATCAACGTTGTCCAACGAAGGACAAGATCAACCGTCGATGTAAAGACGACAACGACTCCATAGTTAGATTCGGGGTCGTCGACGTTCAAGGCTAAGACGATGTCATTAGTAATCAAGACCCGTTCAAAGAAAGTGTACACCTACTTGAAACCGAGAGGCATGGCGATCCCGTCCCGAGACGCGGTCGGTGAGGTTAAGCCTAAAGGTTTCGATGTCTTGACGGCGACGAAGGATCTAGGGACAAAGCATCAACATCGGCCAATGTCAACCCAAGGAACAGCTCAACATACCTTCAAGACACAACATTCGACTAAGCCTGTGACATCGTCAAAGTAAATCCCACCTAGGTCGAAGTCAACTAACACCAATGAGAACAAGGCAAGACTAACCGAAGGTAACGAAAAGTCTTGATGGAAGGGAAAGACGGTAGGTCTAAGGGAAGGTAAGTCATTGAATAAACCAAATGTTCGACGGAAAAGTTCAACATACCGTGACCGTGAGCGATTGTCGCGGCGGACGACGCTGGCTGGCGCCGCCCCGACTTGAAAGCCGAGTTCCACCCAAGTCGAACGCGATGAAGTCGTCCAGTGTTGCGAGGTGGTTCCGTAGGAGGCCGCAAGAGCGAGCGAACAGTCCAATCCCGACGTACCGACACCTGTTCAACGCACCAATTGATGAGCACAAGTTTCAACATGACGGCAGGAAGACACCTACCCGGCGGACACGATGGTGAGCTCGCGATCCCAACGAGGGCGGCAAGACGACGTCGAATACACGACCGACGGCGTCGACATCGTGGTCATAGTGGGTGGGAGAGGCAAGACATAGTGGGGGGAAAGGAAGAAAGAAATGGGGAGTGATCTCGCTGGTCCAAGGTTATATACCAAGATTCTCGGGCGAGATCCAGATCTGAGGGAATCCATTTCGTTAATATTCTAGGCCCATTACGTCGCTGTCGCTAGGCCATCAGTTTGGCTTTGTCAACCGAATTCGCGGAATGTCGGAATTCGCGCCACACGTAAGTTGGTGTTTTGAATGGTGTTCAATTGAAGGCATAAAGAGCCGGATGCGATAGCGGCGAGTCGAGGAATGTTGGAAGAAGATCTGGGAGAATTGTCAGGTCGTCGAGACGAGATATTGATAAAAGTCGAACACACCAAGTTGAATTTAAATCGCGATTCGCGATCTCGTCAATGCAAGGACGACTTCCGAAGTCGAACGTTCGTAAATCCATATGCTTCGCATAGTCGTAATCCAGGCCATGGTAACGCCACCACGTAACCAAAGAAGCCATAACGAAAAGAATGAGGGTTCCACGGCGCGAACTTGATCATGGCGCTAAAATCACCATACCGCGAGATCTGCGGATCCATGGAGTCACAAATGGAGTCTATTCGAATGCGTCAGCGCTGCCGATAAACAGAAGGGTTACGTGCCTGTTTGTTGAATGTAAATCCTACAGTGCCCTAGAGAAGAATTCCAGAGCCCAGCCTATTCTGCGAGGATAATTCCGGGAATAAACGACGTCGAGTAGAGTATACAGATGCGCGATTAACGCCGCCGAGGAGATTCCCAAGAAAGATGACGTCCGCGCAAAACGACATGAGGGATGGAGGCAAGTGTGCAAGGCCGCGTCAGCGCCAAGTCAAAGTTCCCAGGCTGCCGGTCCCGACACGATAAGATTGCCTTCAAGAGGCACCCGCAGCGCTCGTCATAGATAATAAAAGTCGAAGTTGACGGCAACGGAATGCGAGGTCAAGGTAAAAAGCAGAATAAGACGCGTTTAACGCGTTGTCGCGCCCCTAGGACCGTCGGGATGTCTGATGAGAGTCTTGAGGAGTATATTCCGAACCAGGAGAGGCACACGCAGGTGAAGAGAAAGTCTGAATTTATTGGACATGAGAATTTGAGGTTGGCGTGGTGAGAGTACCAGCACAAGTCCCGTCGATCACTCGGGTTTGCCCGAATTGGGAATTGGGACTTGCGCTCATACCATGACCTTCAAGATATCGCTCCAACACCCCGAAACGACGACGACACCTGGACCTTCTGCGCCGACCGCGGACTATATAGAAGAGTCATAGCGCCCTGGAATGATGTTGCCGTTGTCGGAAGCTGAAGGTAAGCTTTTCATTGAAATGACACAGAGTGTTTTCAGCTTACCGCGAACTAGGTTTCTCGTACTCGTTGTGGCGACGTTAGAAGACATTTGAATGACACGTAAGGCGAGAACCGCGTGCTATGGTGAGTGCGGATCCTTATCGTAAGTTTGAACTTTATTGACATTTCAACATCGTGTCCAGGAACATAATGCGGCTCTTTGGCGGTCTTCTGGTGTTGTGGGGCGCTGCTGACATCGTCGAGGACGTCTATAGCGGTGCTGAACAGCCACACAGTTTGATTTCAGAGGTAGACTTTGTTCTATTGATAAATTTTACATTCTCAGCACTTCTCCAGTGATTACAACGCGTATTTGTACCGTAGGAAATGCTACTCGACTGTTCTTATACCTGCTCGATGCGCATACGGCGCCGGAAACGCGTCTATCGATTTCGTCCCTCCCGACCTCAACCCCGACTTCATCACCGGCTTTCCAAACGCCTCCGCCAGCCAGTACAAAGATGACGGGATAAATGGTGATCTTAAACCAGCGTCATTGAGGAAACATGAACGATAAGAGGCAAGGTACGTACCAAGGATGTCGGATTTGTTCACCGCAGCGACCAACTCGGACTACGCGCCAACTTGGACACATTTGGTTCGTCCTGGAGGTCAAATACGGAGTCGCCGTCGTTTCCTGACGCTTCAGACTTTGTCCATGGAAGCCCTGGTTCCATCGTTAGGGTTACGAATGAATGAGGAGGATAAACAGTGAGTACGTACCTCTTCTTTTTTTTCGCAGATTTCCGGCTCAGGGAACTCGACCAGATCTGGATCTACTTCGTGTGACACGCTATTCGCGTCCTTTTCACTCCTGCCGAATTTGGAGCGCCATACGTGCGAGAACTTGTCACCGAGGATGAGTTCGCCGCCGACTCTGGACTTGAGTCGACGAGCGTGCGGGTTGGGCCATGCGAGTCGATGTTGAGATGCTCTTGTAGATGACTTGCTCCGTCCTTTAAGCACTGCCTGGCAAAAGTCGCGCATAATTTCCTAAACAGTCATGTTCAACTTTTGAACATGACGAAAAAAGGTAACGTACTGTTGTTGCTTGTTCGGGAGTAATTCCGGGCGCTAGATACTGAGGACATGCAGATCCGCGTCGTCATGGAGTCCGAATGGGGAGAACTAGTTGGTGGAATTTGAAGTGTGGCGTCGTCGCGAGGACTGGTGGGCATTCTCCTGGGTCTAGAACGGTGTTAGTGATGCCATCATTGGATGCGTGATGGACGTGCCCTATGCCACGTCTTCCCTCTCTATTGGTAATGGTAGATCGCGCTGCCGATTCTGGGGGGCCTGCTGAGACGATGTTGGATTTCACGCGGAGGCGGGCCGGTGGGCACAAGAAAGACGACGAGCGACGTTAATGAGAGGTCTTGGTAAGTCGTATCGCTCGCAGCTCGCAGCTCTTGTGGGGTTGTTCTTGATAATTTCCTAGTTTGTATGTTGGATTTCGAAGATGGTTGAAAAAGGTGACGTACCATGCCCTTAGCCGAGACTGCGGACTTCGTAACTAACTCCCTCAGATCCAGATCAGAATCACAGTCCAAATGGGGCGACATATGGTTCGAGTTTAGGATGTGGCGTCATTTTGCGGAATTGATATTCGTTTCTGTGCATCTTTCAGCACTGAATGGAACGGGAATAATGAGGCTAACCTTTATCTCGGTCATTCGTATTGTCCTTGCCCTTGCGGGGAAAACTTTGCGACGGGTGTGAGTCCAAGTCGGGATGGAGCGAGAGATGAAGACGAGGCAGTCAGTACTGTTGGCATTCGACTCGCGCTCTGGTCGGGGGCGTTTGGCGCCGTCATCGCTTAAACTGCCTGCCTGGAATGTTCAACTTTCGAAGTTGAACTATTAAATGGTAACGTACCTTGACTCCGCGGAATTCACAATTGAATTTGTCTAGATCTTCCGGATGGGGTCGTGTTGCTTGACGTGTTAAGCACGGGTCACGACCCCGTTTCTTGAATGATTGAGATGACACGGACTCCATTGAATGCAGGTAAGTTACCTTTTCGACCATTGATATTCCTCGTGCTGAATTGTGCTCCGTTCTGGAAGAGTCGCAAGGCCACGTCAATCTTGTCGTTTTGAAGACAAATGGGAGTCGGACCTGACCTGAAGAATTGTCAGATTCGAATCGGAAACAAAGGCTAAATTTACCGACATTTTTGCCCCGCGGCGAGCGACATCTCGCTGCCTGAAGCCGAAGGATCCATCTCCGTTTCGTAGTATGCTGACAGGGCACCGTACGAAGTCCTCGATTGAACTGACATGAAGCCTGTTAGCGGGATATTCGCGGAGACATCAAGACATTGCGAACCTCAAGCCACATGCCGCCCGTCTCTCGAAACCCATGCTGTCCATTTCTCGGGACCCCGTCGTCATGTCCGCTAGCATCAGTCGGGGCGTCGGGCGACTCCGAATCCAATTCTGAAGAAATTGAGCGGGTACCACCACGAACAGAAAGGTAAAGCTCACCGTTTCCAAGGCGAGGACTAACTAATGCGAGAACTGTCAGATTCACGGCAGAAATAGAGGCAAATTCCCTGACATTTTTGCCCCGCGGCGAGCGACATCTCGCTGCCCAAGGGTGAAGGAACCGTTTCCGGGCTTGGATGTGGTGACGCGAGGGATTCTTCGAGGGAACTAACTTGAACTCGTTAGCTGGATATGTGAAGATGCTCGGCGAACCTCAAGCACGCGCTATCTATTTCGCAGGACCTTATCGCTACGTCGGGGAACTCGCCGCTATGATTCCAAATTCGGTTCTGGATGAATCAAGCTGGTGTAGTAGAATTGAAATGAAGCAGAACTCACCTTGCAGCGTCAGCCTCGAATCAGTGCAACGTCCTCAGGCCCGTCGTCCTCGATGATATGAAGGTGAGGGCGAGAGTATAGTAAGGGGAGTACTAAGTCCACGGAGCCGTGATCACCGTAACTTCAAGCTTTCAATGGAGGGACCTGAACATGTATCTTCCGTAAACTTGTGTCGCGTTTTGTTGGGATTCCACTGATTGTTCTGAGGTGATTTTACATGCTTTGAGTGCGGATTTTCAAGGGGATTTCAACTGTGAGCAAGGGACAGACACCACTAAAGTTCTCAAGACGTGCATAGACCAATTCGGCTCAGTGTTGCTAAGGGCATTTATCGTGCCACACTTCCTCCCCGCGGTCGCCGGATGGCCAGGACTTGAGTGTTGAATCCCCAACGCTGTATGTTGGAAACCATGGACATATATACATCGTTCGAAAGCCTCAGAGAGGGCCTTTCATGTCGTGGTGAGGGGACGGGAAATGGACGACACTCAAAATCGCAGTTCGGGTCAACAAGCGCCTGTGTCGTCAGACCACATGCTCGAAATCAACAAACGAACCATCAGCACCGCCACCTCCAGGGAGTATAAAGAGGGCTCGGACGCAAGCCAAGTCCTCCCATATCCCTCTTACTAACCCTCTTGTCCGGTCCCACGGTGACGACCGCCCTCGTGGACTGTGCGGCCTCCTGGTGGTCTGAGCGTGCTTGAATGAATGTCGCGACCCCAGCAACCGCACAGTTGGGACCGGCACCGATTTTCTTTTTTTTTGTTGGCCACACTGTAGATATGAGGTCACGCACCTTCGTAGTACGATCTGTGTACCCCCACTTCTTTGTTTTTCTCCCTGATACCTTCGGGAGGGGAGACTATTGACAAATTTTCGAAAAGTGAAGCTGGACTTGAGTGATTTTTTGAAAAAAGACGCGGGTCGTTGCAAACTTGACGCGTCTCGGCTGGCAGCGGCTTCCGTATTCAGCGCGTTTCAGTTTAGGCGAAAAAAATATGCATTCATACGCGGCAAAGACCGTAAGTGCAAATGTGTACGCAATTCCTCAGCTCCACATCGTCCGTCTTCCAAGAACGTCAAGGCATCCTGCAAGTGTACACGATGGCGGGCATGTGTAATCAGAGGTGCTTGTGTATCGTTCAGATCATACTTTTCCTGCAGCGCCGCGGAAAACTCGTCTAAAAATTCACTAGTTCCTCGGCCGTCGTTGAGACTGGTTACCCAAGAATTTCTGGGTTTCTCGAAGGGGCTAGACACAAGGTCAACTTTGTTGAGTAGAAAGAAGGTGTCGGCGGTAATTAGCTCTTTAATCGACGCGGGGATGGTAAAGCTTGAGCCCATTTCATCGAGGGAGAGGACACATAATGAGACGTCAGCTGCCTGGACGCTAATAAGAGCTTTATGAGCATCAAGGCTGAATGAAAAGCAGGCGACACGAACGCGTTTTTCGCCCTTTTGATGCCGATGCTTTCGACGAGATCAGTGGTGGGTCTCAAGCCAGCACTGTCGGATATGACCACAGGAAGCCCGCCCAGGTCAAGAGAAAGTTGTAGGATATCTCGTGTTGTTCCGGGCACGGGTGTGACGATGGCTGCGTCCCTCTGGGCCAGGAAATTAAGCAAGCTGCTCTTGCCGGCGTTTGGGGGACCAAAGATGGCGAGTCGGATTCCGGAGCGCATAATTTCTCCGCGTCGATTGTCGGAGAGGTGCTCTTTGATGGTGTCCCTCAGGCTTCTGACGCGAGACCTGGCTGGAATGCTTTAGGTATGGACGAGATGCTAGGGTAACGCATTACATTGCTCATAGATGCCCTCTTCAATGTCGTCGTTTTCGCCGAAATCGATGATAGCTTCAATGTTGGCTAGACATTTGATTATTTCGTGGCGAAGGTGTTCGTAACGCGATTTCATCGAGCCTTCAGCAGCTGTCAAGGCTACTTTGCGCTGAATGTCAGTATCGGCGTCGATGAGATCCTTTAGGCCTTCGACTTGAGTCAAATCCAAGCGACCGCCCATGAAAGCGCGTCTGGTGAACTCGCCCGGTTCGGCGGGTCTGCAGGCGTCTATTGCTGCTAGCGCGCCAAGCACAGATGAGATGATGGCCCGGCCAGAATGGATATGCAGCTCCAATACATCCTCTGTCGTAAACGACCGCGGGCCTACATACGTTAACGCGAGATCCCAAGTCAAGAAGCACGTCAACAAACCTCGGAAGAACACAGCCAGTCCACTGTCGAGTACCGCCTGCTGCCTGCTCGGGTGCACAATGTCACAGCGGTGCAGTTTCCACGGCTCCGGGGCAGTGAGGGCGTGCGGGGTCCTGACCATCGAGCGCCAGACGGCGAGCGCGTCGGGGCCGGACACGCGCACGACGCCGACGCCCGCCTTGCCGTGCGGCGTCGAGAGCGCGTATATCGTCTTTTTCTGGGCGTCGGAGGGCACGACCGCTGCGGAGTACGGTCGCAGCCAAGCATACCGGATCGGCGTCTGAGCAAGGCGGTGCAGATCAAGCGTGGTGCAGGTTCTTGATGGAAAGCGAGGCATATGCCCTTTCTCTGACTGCTTCGCGTTGGGCGGTGCGACTTGCCGCTCGTCGTCGTTGCCGTTAATGACGGGAGGGGGGTGCTGATAGGAACCCCGCCGTTCTGAGGGTGCACAGCCACCCAAAACGGTCGACCCCCGTTCGTGCCGAGATGCCGAAGGCGCGACCGTTTGAGAGTGAGAGTTCGAATCAGCCTTATAGCCATTGATTTTTTTTTTTTGAAGTTCAAGTAGGGGCAAGCGCGCGATGCTGTGAAATGTAAAGGTCAAGGTAGACCTTCCGACCTGTGATAGAGAAAAGGGAAGTTAAACAAAGTATTTCAAAGCTTGCGTTGATTGAATGAGGTTTGTAAACTAAGAACAAGGCTTAAATGCTGAGATGGTATTTTTAATAGTGAGTTAGGTTCGTGTATTGTGAAATAAGTCTGAGATGAAGAGAGATGGGATGAGACGACACGAAATATAATAGTATCTTGTTGGACGGCTGCTGTCGGGCAATAAGATTGGACCACTGCACGTCACTTCAAATATTAATTCCTGCTACCAAAATGGTACTGGAAGATTCATATGGACCTTAGCTACCCTCTCTGAGACTCTGATAGTGGGAGCACAATCCTAGAACATCTCAAAATTCCGGATGACTGCTGTCGGGCAATAAGATTAGTGAATAGCACGGGTCGGGTACGAGTGCTCGTGAGCGCTCCCGCCCCGAACCCGTGGCAATACCCGTACCCGCGCATCGGGGTACGGTACACCCGTTATTCTATACCCCGTGAGGAATGGAGAGGCTGGAGTTCATTTCATGCATGCCGACGACCCCCGAGCAATTGCGCGGGGCTATCGACATGCACGATGCACATAGTCGAGCCCACCCTGTCGTTATACACAACAGGGAAGGGACAAGACATGAGTACGTCGCGGGATGAAGGTGGAGGCAGTAGCAGCGAGGGGATGACTTTGATGGGCGCGAGGAGACGAGGAGAAGGCGGCGCGCGAGGCAGGCAAGGACAACTACCAAACATTAACGAGAAAAGGAAAGATGAAAACGCACTTTTGAGGCTGGATGCGTCCGCGACGCCATCCAGCTGCAAATAATCCGACGTCGCCGGCTACAGCGTCGGCGCCCGCAACACACATGCTGTCCAATGTCGTGGCGGCCTCATCCCAGGGCTTACGCATCGAGATCGTCATCAAAGTAGCGCGGTTGCAGGGACAGACGCAAATGTGTCGGCCAGGAAACCACCCAGAGACAAAGAAAGTATTCCAGTGGAATTGCTGCCTCTCCTGCGAGGGCTTACACGTCTCGAATCCATGTCGAATTGGTGCCGTCGCGCAGACGAGCACCAAAATGCGCCCCCGAGCTGTATTCGAGGGCGCAGCGGCCGGCACGAAGCCGAGCCGCACCAGAAAAGCGAAAACAGAAAAAACAGAAGTAGGACAAGCCCCAGAACAAGTTTTGGGGCCGACGAGCACGTCTACGCGACGTGCTGTGATGGTAAGAGGAGAGAGATTAAGGATCAACAATCGATCAACCAGTGTCAGCAGAATTCATTAAAAGAGCCGAACAACATACATAATTCGCAGAACATGAGCTGTTCGCCGTTCTGCGAACGCACACCGAAAAGTGATTAAAAACGGTCGAGCAAACGGTCGTTGACCGAATTCCCCTCAGCAATACCCTCAGCGGCTGTGCCGCAGGCACAATGACCGTTTTACCTGAGCTTCAATGTTGGCTAGACATTTGATTATTTCGTGGCGAAGGTGTTCGTAACGCGATTTCATTGAGCCTTCAGCTGCTGTCAAGGCGACTTTGCGTTGAATGTCAGTATCGGCGTCGATGAGGTCCTTTAGGCCATCGACTTCAGTCAGATCCAAGCGACCGCCCATGAAAGCGCGTCTGGTGAACTCGCCCGGCTCGGCGGGTCTGCAGGCATCTATTGCTGCTAGCGCGCCAAGCACGGATGAGATAATGGCACGGCCAGAATGGATATGCAGCTCCAATACATCCTCTGTCGTAAACGACCGCGGTCCTACATACGTTAACGCGAGATCCCAAGTCAAGAAGCACGTCAACAATACCTCGGAAGAACACAGCCAGTCCACTGTCGAGTACCGCCTGCTGCCTGCTCGGGTGCACAATATCACAGCGGTGCATTTTCCACGGCTCCGGGGCAGTGAGGGCGTGCGGGGTCCTGACCATCGAGCGCCAGACGTCGAGCGCGTCGGGGCCGGACACGCGTACGACGCCGACGCCCGCTTTGCCGTGCGGCGTCGAGAGCGCGTATATCGTCTTTTTCTGGGCGTCGGAAGGCACGACCGCAGCGGAGTACGGTCGCAGCCAAGCATACCGGATCGGCGTCTGAGCAAGGCGGTGCAGATCAAGCGTGGTGCAGTGCCGCAAGGTTCTTGATGGAAAGCGAGGCATATGCCTTTCTTTGGCTGCTTTGTTGTTGTTCGTTGGGCGGTGCGACTTGCTGCTCGTCGTTGCCGTTAATGACGGGAGGGGGGTGCTGATTGGACGGCACGTGGCCGTCCATCATTTCCTGTTGAGCGACGGCGTCTCTGGCCGTTTCCTTCTCCTCACCAACTTGGTTTCTCCGTACCCCCTTGCCGACTTGTCCATTTCTTCAAAAATATCGCCGCCAGCACCGCCTAGGATCTCGTCGTCGCTGCTACTATGGGTCAATCACGTTCGTCCGCTCTCCACAGCTGGTCTTTGTCAAGGTTAATCCTCATGGGCAGCATCTCAGTTCATGGAGGACATGCAGAGAAAGTCCAATTGTGCGTATTTGCGCCACATTATTCTAGTATTCGACTTGACAGTTGTATAGTTACACAGCCAGAGCTTGAGCGTCTGAAGAAACGCTTCATGAAGCTCGACAGGTCCGTTTACAACTCGCATCCCGTACATGCCCCTCAACCATCTCAAGCGACGGTTCCGGATCAATAGATCGCGACGAATTCTTGCAGATACCCCAGATTGCCTCCAACCCATTGGCATCGCGGATGATTGCCATCTTTGACGAAGAGTGCGTGCGGTTCCAGTCTCGGATGTCTCGTCGTCTCATTTTGGATTGCAGCGGTGGTGGGACTGTTGATTTCCAGGAGTTCGTGGGCGGTCTTAGCGCATTCAGCAGTCGAGGAGGGCGGGACGAGAAGTTAAAGTGCAAGTCGTCCTAATCTCCTTCGCATTGTCCAGCATCTTATACGATTGGGATAGTTGCGTTCAAGGTGTATGATATGGACCGGGACGGGTACATCTCAAACGGGGAGCTATTTCTTGTCCTCAAGATGATGGTTGGTAATAACTTGAAGGTGCGCGTCCCTGTTTCTCCAAATGTTCATCAGTTGACATGTTTTCTTTCAGGACCAACAGCTACAACAGATCGTAGACAAGACGATAATGGAGGCTGACCGGGATGGGGACGGGAAATTAGACTTTGAAGAGTTTGCGCTGATGGTGTCCAACACAGTGAGCTCTTTACTATTTTCTGAATCGTAGGTTTTGATGTTTACGCTTTCTTAGGATATTGTAAAGCAGATGACGCTGGAAGATCTGTTTTAATGGTATGTCTGTTTCCCTTGTTGATCTTCTCCGTGATTAACTAACGAAACATCAAGTATTGACGACTGGCCCCCACATTTATATTACCTGTACTGCATGATTTGGATTGTACTCAAGGGAACGCGGATGATTTAACCTCGCCATGGTTGGCTTAGGATCGACGATGAGCTCGACATGTCTTCGACGTTTTGCTGTATATGCCAAAGATGGTTTCGCTGTTCTCGCCGCCGCCCACCGCATTCACCAAATCAATGCTTGGCGCGCCATTTCATGAATTGTGCGCATCTTTCCGTGGCATTGTGGAGGACCGCGCGCATACCCCCGTGGAAGTTTAATCCGCTTACAGACGGCGTGTCGCAGCACGTACGTGTTGTGTCTTCGAGTGACAGCGATGCCGAGATACGTTCATTTTCCGCTATAGGCACGGACATATGAATGGGTCGCGGGCGGGGTCTTGGCCTGCGTGTTCGACAGTCCAACGGGGATTCAGGAAGAATGTTTCTAGCAAATACGAGCTTGATGATTCATTAGCCTCCAGCCAACGCGGTCGTCGTTCTGAATAACAGCTCGGGAGATGCTTGCCCCACTTGCAGGCCTTCGGCACGATGATTTTGAAAGTTTAACGCCGTGTCTGATAGGATGTTCGCGGGAATGGAAACGTTCGTTTGAATAGGAGCTCGTTGAGGCGGAGCCGGCTTAGCGCTGTCAAGAGAGATTGCGGATGCTGATTGATTATTTCCAGCTATACATAGACATAAGTTGAATGAATCGTGGATGCTATTGTACAAGTGAGATGTAAAGTACAGTTGGGGGGAGTCTAGAAATTAAAAAAAAGACATGCTACAATGTGGAGAGGGGATTTGTTTCCGCCGGGTATTGGGCGAGGTATACACCCGATCGAAAATGACGCCGGGATAGTAGAACAGGTCATCTATCAGTGTATCACAGATGAAAAAGGTCGGAGATGGTCAGCGCTCAAACGCGGCTGATGTCGCGAAGAGGTAGGAGTGTGTATCTATAGAGATGGATTGTGATGCAAAGCTATCCCGCGACTGCTGGAAGCACTGCTGCTGTTGCTGCTGAGATGCATTTTGGAACGGGGAGTGTTGTGATGGCCGACCGAACTGGGTAAACACAGATTGGGGGAGGAGTTGTGCTGCATCGCCTGCAGCTGGGCGATATAGAACGGATCGGTGGAGGTGAACAGCGACGAGTCTGACGCGGGTTTGCGCGTCTTGCCGCCGCCGGGAGACGACGGAACGAGCAGGTCCTCGACCATGCGCTCGTCCTCCATTTCGTCCGAGTCGCGCATGAAATCGTCGGCGGACTGTCTGCGGTGGGTGTCCATGGCCTGGCCCCAGCTGAAGCTGCTCGACGGGGTACGTGATGTGGGCGTATTGCACCGGTGGGTGAATAGGACTCCCTCGGGATCTGCTGTGTGAACAGCGCCTGCGATAGTTGGGCCTTGAGACAAAGATTGGTTAGGCCACTGAGACTCGAGCATCGGCGGCGTCCAGCTCACCTGCAGCGCGGCCAGATCCATGGCCTCCTGGCCTATATGGCTCGAGGAGAACGAAGAGACGAGGTCGTCGACAGATAGGCTCATGGCGACAAGAACGTGTTTGTCGTGGAGGGAGGAGGGAAGAATGTACGCATTGATTAAAGTGGCGGATGAAAAGGGAAATGCGATAGCAGCACGTGAGTCTGCCGAATAATAACACCGGTCCGGCCACTCGCAAACCTTTCTTTCCGTCCCACTCCGAGGACAGACTTCCCTTCGGAGATCTAGAGCCTCCCCCAGGCCTTCCGCTGTCTTAATCTAGGAAGCCGCCTTTTGGCCAGCCTCTGCCAGCCTTTCGTCCAGCTCGGTCACGTCCGCTCGCACACCACCGGTTGTCCTTCTTCATCACCGGCGATTCGCGAAGCGCAGAGGTAGATCAATCGGCCCAGATCTGTATCTACAGCCTCCTACACTTTTTCTCATGTGATACACTCACCCCGCATCTTTCTCCAACCTTGCCTGCCTAATGCTGTGTGACTCTGGGGAGGCCACTGTTTCAACAGACGAATCATCATTACTCGTGATAACTGCTTGTCTTGGGTCATCCGAATACAGTTTCTCACAGACATCATGTATCTGTCGTGCACGCACTACAGGCGTGTCTCGCGGCGTGCATATCGGGCGACGAACACGGGGAAGCGCGTCGTCAAAGATCTGATCCCACGCCAAAATACTTTCCATTCAATCCAAACTCGCTCGCGCTTCCAGATCTCTTTGAACAACAAACTCAGTTCCCCAAGGACGCGCTATCTTTAGTTTTGCTCTCAATCCCTATCAGCTGTCGAGTTCGCGACATCACACCCGTGATGACGGCAGGTGTGGACGACAGAGTGCTGAAGCCAGTCAGCTGTCCAGACCAATACAGACAAACCGAGGAGTATACACATGAAGGGGCAATCTGAGATCTCCGTTATTATTATACGCGCAACAGGAACCATACGCGGAGGAACCTGCATATCATTGCATCATGTGTCGACGAGGGCACAAACCAAAGTAGGAGACGGAGACGACCATTCCTCGTTCCCCAATCTGACGGAACTGATTCTCGGGGCTAGGCCCCACGACAGTAGTCGTGTTCAATGATAACCACCATTCTCACTATTCCATGGCAGCGAAATAGCCCATGGGGAACAACACCGGGTTTGATGTCAAGAAGATGGTGGAGGTCTGTCACAGCCCCGGCGGTGTATACTGTCGTCATTCACCGGTAAACAGGTCCACCGCCTGCCGATGCATCAGCTGGGCAGGGGGACCCAATCGTGGAGAAGAGATAGTCAATCGGTGTCTTGGTACAGAGCTTGCAGATAGACCGCCCAACGAACTCAGGCACACCGTCACAGTCTAGACTCTTTCCCGCGAAGATCCCAGAGTCAAGACGCTCAATATCAGATTTCTGGTAAGTAGCATTTGATTGTTGACGTACGCGGCTACTAAAAACTCGAGTACAAAAGAACACGGACTCGGGGGAGGTGTTCTAGGTTCACGATTCTAGCCACCTATTTCCGCCCTGTATTGCTCGTCAACGTGTAATTCGCCTGGACTCGACGATTAGGTGTGGCGCACGGCCCGGTCAAACCGCTTGCGGCTCGGAATCGCTCCATCCGAGTCGCTCAGTCATGGCTTTGTGGCTGAAATTTCACATACCGCTCCGTCACGGTTGGACGGTAAAAGACGGTGAAAGGAGATATTGCTAGACGAGAACGCATGTACTTGCCAAGGAGAGAAAGAATGGTATGTTTCGCATTGTTATTCATGTACGAGGGAAATCGTGGGTAAGCTCCCGCTGCAGACAGAAAATTGACAGAAGTAGCAGCAGACGAAGTAGAGATGCTCGGGAACTACGACAAAATATCAGACGGGCCGTGTATTGACTTTGCCTAGAGGAAACGGTGTGTTGAGCTGAGAGCTGAGAGCCGAGGTGGCGGCTGCGTATGAGACTCGGACGTTGTTGTTTGGTATGTCGAAGGGCCAGTGTGATGCTGGATTGAAGATTCAGACGCACAGATTAAGCAAACGAAGATAGGCCGCGACAAGACAAGTTTCGCTGCAGCCCCATTTGGCTAGTACCACCACTCACTAAGTAGCAGGCTCAGATTGAGATAGCGCGCTTTGACTTATCTCTGGCTGATAACAGGATCAGATGGGAAACCCTCACTACGCAAGGCGCATAGGGGTGCCGGCTGTGGTTGTCCGACCTAGCACTTGCATCATGTCCTCCGAGATCTCAAAGGCGCAGTTTCTTGACGGTACCGCGCCTCGTCCATCCTCTATCACCTCTGATACCAAGCTTAACACTGTTAGCGCCGCAAAACCTATCGTCTTTGATGGCGCAAGAGCCCATCTTCCAGAGCCACGGGGGTATTGCAACTCGTCGTTTTCGGCGGCTTCATCAGTGTCTGCCTCTTTGAAGCCCGCCAGACAACGAGCGACATAGATCATACACTCTATGTACGCCTCTCAGTAGCATGGAAGAGGACTGCTTGATGAATCTACAAGATCTCGTCAGTAAACCCATCTGGGTTTCGAAAAAAGACAAACCATATCCACGTGAGAGAACCAGTTGATCCATAAAAGTTGCGGTTTTCAAAGTATGGCCTCGTCACTCCGACGCGGCCCTTGAAGAGGACGACGCGCTCTGGGAGAAAGGCACGGGCGCCACCCATGCGGGCGCAGACACGAATGACTCCGGTACCCGCGCGATACGCTCGATGTGACGTGCACCCGCTCGGCCAGGGTTAAGTACTCCAAAGCTAGGAATAGTGTTGAACTCGATTGAGTTGTGGCAACTTGAAGAGACTTTAGAATACTATATAAAACTTGTAGACATACAAATATTATGCTTTGCTACATCTTCAAGCAGAATCAATTCCTCATGGTGGCGTCGAATTCAGTAGTGAACTCGGCGCTCACGCTGAGGAGTGCTACGAATACCCAGTGTACGCTTGACCTTCGTCATGAAGGGAACATGGCTACTGCGGCCCTACACAACTGACGATTCAATGTCAGAACTCAAATCGTCTTACCATCTTGTGCAGCTCATGTTTGGCGTGCTTTCTACCGTCGTGGGTTGTGTGGGGGTTGGACAAAGCAGCCTCTGAAAGCATTATTAGGCTGACATTCACTGAGAAACATGGGGTGAGGACGTACTGTATCCTCCTGCGACGCGATCGCGATCTTTGCGTTGCCAGAAGTGGCGGCGATGGGCAGTAGAATTGTGGGCGGTGTGGTGGGTAGCGTGGTGGCGGGAGCGCCGAGTGGTACCGGTGTTTCCGAACATTGCGTTAGTGTTGCTTGAGTTCTGATTGGAGGTGTTTTGAGCCTTATACAGCGATAAACTGCGACCTTCAGCGGCGCGCGCCTTATAAAGACAGCCAGTGGAGGACGTCGCGTCATGAAACGTCAGAGAGGAGTGTTGACGAGGTTATGATGAGAACGCGAACAGATGATGTGGAGATGATTCCGCTGAGTGATGTCACCACGAAGAGCATTGCAAAATGTGCGATGACGAGGCGAGAGTGAGTTGGGATACAATGTCCGGTGATTCCTGACTAGCGAGAGTCTACAACAGACGCGAGGCGTTGTTGAACACCGTAACATATTTTCGAGAGCAACTATTTCAATGTCGACGCAGTAGGACTCTTGCAAGTATCAACCAGAACAAAACGTAGGTGAATCCGCCAGTGTTACACTGTTGGGTTGAGTATGTCACTGGTAAGCCGATATATAGGGTACGGTGGTCTCGTAACTTGGAAGAGAGGACTATCACATGCTCTGTCCACGGCAAACGCCGATAAATCTAGTACTTAAGCTGACGTAACAGGACCTCACTAAGTAACAGTCTAACGTCTAACACCCATCTTGAACTGCCCCCTCCCAGTCGGAAAACAAACTGCACATAAATCGTCTTTTTACTCTTCTCGATGGATCCTCATCCGTTCTCCGATCTCCCTGTTGACGTTGCCCGCCACATTTTGGAACTCGCCGCATTCTGGGATCAGTCGACGGCGCGCCAGCTCGTTTTGGTGTCAAAATGCGTTCGGCAGTGGATTGATCCACTCTTATATCGTGTCGTCGAAATAGCGTGCGCTAAGGACTGTCGTCTTTTCATTACGACAATCCAGTCGCGGCGCCGCACCGATCCGGGCTTCATAGCGGATAATGTCAAGGTCCTGTGCCTACGTCGACATGGCCTTCCCCTCTCGCGTGTCGAGTATATCCTGTCTCACTGTACGGCGGTGCAAAACCTGGCAATACTCGACACGCCTGACAAAGTTCCTTCTGCACGTATTCATGCCTTGGAGAACCTCCACTATCTTGCCCTCTCTTTCCCTAAGACTATAGCCGTAGATTCTACATTCATGCCGTTAAAGTGTCGCACCTCGAAATTACTTATCCGACTGACAAGCATATTCCGATTGTGCAAAGGATCCTCCGGACGCGCCCGAAGCTCACACATCTCCTGATCACAGACGCTGACTACAAGTTCCCTGCTCTGGAAAAAATTGAAAAGGATTTGGAAACGAGTGATTTCTTTGATATGCTTAGGAAGCTGTTGTCTGCCGCTCGCCCTTCACTTCAGGCCCTTGTGGTCGTCATTCCGGAGGGTGATTGGTTCACCGAAGCTGAATTGGCGCAGGCCTTCCCCGAAGTGAGGCTTGCTGAGCTGCGCAAGGTCTTTGCTACGTTATTTGCAGCTGTTGGCGATTCTCTGAATCGCTTCGTGGTTATCTTCAACGGTACACCTATTCTGGATATACTGGGGGTGGGGTGGTACGGAAGTCAAGAGCCAAAGTCCTGGCTCGAAACACATTATGATGTGTGGGATGAAGTTGATCGAGTCCTCTGCCAGCGCCGCTTACTACAACTGGATACTGTGGCGTAGCACGGCAATATCTAGTGTTAATAATACACACTGTTCTAGAATGAAAATGGAGTTCTTCTTCGAAAGAAGATCTAAATTCCAGTCTTCGGCGCTAGGCTTCTCTTACCACACTGTACACAGGGCAGGCTCATCAAACTCATTGGTGGAAGAACACTTCGTCGATTTGTGCGCGATGGTGAATCTCACGCATTTTCGTAGAAGAAGCCACTCTCGTCCGGAAATCATTCACCTCAGAGAGCCATGGTGCTCTGCTAATGGTACACGCTCATGGTGATTGGTATCCGTGGCGCCCCCGAAAACACGTGCTGGCAGGTACTTGCTAATTACCGACACAAGTCCGAATTCCAGTTCGACGGGGTTTACTTCCCACCATGGTGGACTGTAGCTTATTAATCCCCTTGAACTGACACACTCACCATGGGTAACGACATAGAGTGCTCTGATCGCACTTCTGGCGCCGAAGGAATCGAGCTCGACACGCTTTCTCGCAATGGGAAGGTCGCTCAGTGTACCGTGCAGCTTCAAACCGTTGAGTCGGTTAACA
>JADNRX010000525.1:0-35936 GCA_015501595.1 Hymenopellis radicata | reverse complement strand
ATACAACTAATGCATGATAGATGGTGGAAGATGATGCAGTCCAAGTGATTGATAGTTTACCAGAAAGCACACCTGCGGCAATTCGTAAGACAAGGATACAAAGACTCAATAACGGAACATACCATCCCGAGAATAATTGACATAAGTTTTCCAAGGAGGTGGCTTGCTTTATTAGTTTATCTACTTGAGCCGTGACTGACAGTTGCACATCGGATTGAAGTCGCGACCTAGACTCGATGAGCTCGACGTCAGACCGGACACGGCAGTACCCACCTGTTAATTTGTTTTGTACTCGGTTGTAGACGAAGAGCGCCCTCTCATTTCGTACTTCCTGAATGCCGCGTAAACCAGCTCCGTCTGTGAACAAGTCTTAGGTTCGCCAAAACTTTACCCAAGAATCTCACCGCTGAAGATGTCATTTTCGTCTGCCTTCAGTTTACGAGCGGGGCCCTGAGCATACGGCAGCATGTGCGAGCTGAACAAGTTCAGAACGTTCTGCATCACTGCCTGCCTCTGCCAATAGAAATGAATGGTGACACCTTGATGAATAGGACAACTGATTACCTTGTGGTCCCCGACCATCAGTCTGCATTAGACGCCAGTTGATGAGAGGGTCGTAAACAAAGGCTTCCAACACTGCCATGAGAGAATGTTTGTTATCACGAAGCACTTGCATGGCGATCTCGCAAGTATTGCGGAAACTGCCTTCAATCCCGCTGACCTGGAAGAGATGAGCTCCGATGGTTCGACGGTTCCGGAACGTGTACTTACTTCCATCGCGTGAGTCAACATTCGTGTCAGACGGAAAGGTATCTTCTCAGGGAACTTCTCTCGAAGCATGGCCACTTCGAAAGCAATCGCCGAAATCGATGTGCACGACCTTTCCTGTTTCGCGCTCCAGCAACAGGTTCGAAGGGTGGCGATCTCCCAAGCCCAGAATATGTCCAACCATGCTGTTCACAGCCAGAGACCTGGTGTATGTGGCGCGACGTTCTAACCAGTGTTCCGAATCCCTACTCTTGAGCCAAAGTACTCTGTAGAGATCTTGACCGGTCGTGTTCTCCAATGCATATTCGAAGACCTCGACCTTCTGCAACAAAGTCAAGTTCTCGTAGTCCGGCGCCATCTAGAACCTCCTTAGATCCTATCATCGGTGTTCGAAAAATACCACAACCTGAAGCATCAAACGGTACTCGATGTTGAGAAGCACCTTGCGAGACTCGCGATAGTCGCGTACAAGCACATGGAACGTGTCACTTCCCTGAACCCAACCGAGGAGACCTGCGTTAGGGGCGAGAGGGATGACGGAGAAGCGCTGTATGTGGAGCCTACGCATGAAACTGGCAGTGTCGACAGACAGGAGGGTGTTAACAAGACTAAAGAGTTGCATGACTCGTTCATCCTGTCGAAGATCCTCGTGTCCTACAGGCGTGTCAGACATCTTGATCTACTACTGGTCATACAAAACCTTCTAACCTTTCAAAAGATACTGATAGTCTCGGCCATCGGAACCGCGCAGTGAAAGTCGTCGTGGTCGCTGCTTAGAGGCAATGACGGCCAGCTTGGGAGAAAAGCTAGTAATGCGGACGGGCTCGCGTCCAGATTGATAGGTACCTGGTCAAGTGTTAGAGCGATAGAATTCACAACCAGGAACTTACCAGGAACGGCGAGTTCGAGATTTTTGGCGCTCAACAGTTTGGGAGAGACATACTGTAGATCCAAACTCGTCAGTTGAGGCAATTGCTTCTCAATTTTTTTGAAGACCTGGAGATATATGTTAGAAAGAGGAAATCATCAGGAACTCTTTACTTACCGCATAGTAGATATCCATGCTTTATCCAGATCACTCGTGTCGCCGTACTGGCGATACCTGTGACAAGCATCTCGAGCGGATCTCAAATCCTTGCCGAAGGTCTGAATAAAAGATATCTCGCGCGCAGTCGTTGGGCCAGGCTATGACAGAATTCAGTCCAATGTTAGAATGACGGTGAGAAACGTACGTCTTCCATCAGAGAATGCAGCGGCTCCAATGCTGCAATCATCCCCTCAGGGTTTTTCTCTGTGAAGTAGATTCTCGACGCTTCTTCTAAACCTTCGTGCCAAAGCTCGTTCCACAGAATCGCCACACGGATAATCTCATGACTAATCATCACGGCCTACCAAAACATCAAGTTCAGAACGAGAAGTCAACACGGATAACATACCTGTTCAACAATGGTCGCATGCCGCTCCTGCAGATGTGATAAGATTTCAAGAGCACCGTCCGACCGTACTTTGCTTGATGACTTCGACGCGACGGTAAGGGATAAATCATCGCTTGGGGATGATTACGCCCAATGATCACCAGAACGTTATGGATGTGTCTGCGAATCGTAGTATGCGGTGTCTGAATTCTGGCAATGATCTGGAGATACGCGTTGGTATGCAAGCCTGAAATGAGGACGCAAATGAACCTACCTGCGGAATAACTTCCAGCCAGTTATCGACACCCACTTTAGCGAATCCAAGCGCGATGATCTGCGCAACGTCGGGGTGGCCGCCGAATTTAAACCAGAGTGTTAATATACGTAGGGTATCTTGCAGAGCATCTACACTGCGAAGAGTTACAGAGCGGAAAAGACCTAAAGGCCAGTGAGATATGAATGGTGAAAAAAGCAGGCGGAAGCAAACCGTCTATGGCCTGGACCGCATGCGCGGCGAGTAACGGCGGCGGCATGTCTGTGAAACGATTTTCCGGGCTAGTCTCCAGGTAGGCGACAACATCCAAGTTGGCTAAAGCCCAAGTGTGCCACGCCTTATACCAGTCCGGATCGTGATGAGTTGCCATTACATAGCAGTTCAAGATCCTTTCACATCGGTCTGGAGGTCGAGTAACGTTAAGGTGTACGTTCGTAATGCAGGCAATACTGACCTCGACCCAACGTTCACTCGACTTCATTTGCCATTGACCTTGCTTGAATAACAGCGGGCAAGAAGCTTGGATAGCTGAGTCTTCCTTTCACGTGTTACCCATGGATGCGAATGCCCGTCCTCGGACTGAAGATCGCGGGCAAGATTGGCTGAGAACTGGCGCAGAAACGCAAGACTGTTCTCCTTGTTTCCAGTCGCCCACATGAATTTCAAATGCGCATACACGACGTTCGGAGGGGCCTTCATGCGTTGATCGCGTACGTGTTGGGCCGATATCTGGAATTCGTCAAGCAACTACACCCAAGCGTTCTTCGGTATGACTCACATTCTCTGCGACGTGGGGAGCCAGGAGCGTATTGATAGTCTTTCCAGCCAACGCCATACGATCGGACTTGCGGCACAAGTTCGCGAATTTGATCCACATCGCCGGGTCCTCCTCAGGATGCAACACCAATGTCCTGACTTGAAGGATACGTTGCCAGACTTCGACCTCCTTTTGACATCCTTGCAAGCTGGCGATGGTTTCAGCGAAGATTAGAGCATACGCGATACACTACTCACCGTTTGATCCAGGTTTTACGCATCGTTTGTTGGCGTTCGGGCTGATCTGCGTAATGTTTGTATGCAATGATTTCCTCGAGTTCCGAAAGCATTTGAGCGCGGACCATGATGCTAAGAATGGCGAGTCAGTCAGGAAAACAAAAGAGAGGTACAAGGTGATTACTTGTACGACCGCCCGTATCCTTCTCCCACGAAAGAGGTCAACTCCGGATCAAGTAAATCCCGAGCTTTGGCAATGTGAAGGAGCGCCTTTGGAATTGGTTTTGATGTACGGATAAAATCGCCCTGTAGAAGTATCGATCGGATGAATCCGGCTTCATGGTGGCAATGTATTCCTCCATCGCATCCCAATCATTCAAAGACCAAGCTGCAGCAGTTGCAATGGGGGCGATCTCTCGACGATTCTCCTGGCTGGCGTTCACCCAAACTTCTTCCACTTGAGTCGCCAAAGAATCCCATTCTCCCAGCGCATGCAAGCACTTCATACGACCGATCTGCACTTCCGGAGTCTGTTGGTCCGCTTCGCCTTTGCTCTCGTAGGCTTCCAAAGCCTCCTGCCAACGCCCGAGCCGTTCATACCACTCCTCTTGTTTCGTCACGTCATAGCGTTCGTGGGCCATCACCAGAGTTCCCAAGCAGCGTCATGCTGCTGAAGACGCGTATTGATAGAAATGATAGCCTCGATCGTAGCTGGCGAGGCTTCAGAGAAATATTCGGATTCTTTGTAATGCATGGCCTTAGCATAGGCCAGATTCCTCAGTGCACATTCTCCAAGGATTCCATGCTCGATGGGCAACTGCTTCTCCTCGTGCTCCATAAACTCGGCGAGACTTAGCAAGCGATGTATGAGATCGCTGGGAGCGGAGTTGGATGTCAAAGCCGCCTCGATCGAACGCACAAGGTCCTCCTACAGAATGTATTAGCTTTAACTCGGACATCGTGAATAGGACAGACCTGATACTGATCATACAGTTCGCCCCAGCACGAGAGAAACGCGGGGTTGAAGAGTTCCCTCGCAAGGGGAGTATGTATGTCGACCAAGCTCATACATGCACGCAGAGCATGGGAAGGTGACTCTTTCATGAGCTCGACGGTGAGTCGGTGAATCCATTCATTCCAATCATCCCTCGTAGTGGTCAGCGACGTGTCCCAAGCCGTCTTGAGATGTTGTTGATTAACTGTCAATTTCGCCGCTTCCGACGCAGGTGTCGGGAACTCGGCATTCTTCGCATTTTCAATCGACCTAGGAATCATTCAATAAGAAAATGGAAGAACGTCAGAGATATCAACTTACAGCAATTCCAACACACTAGGTTCTTGGGGTAACTGCTCTCCGTTAAGCAACTTCGTGATGAGGTTCTCATATTTGAGATGCTGTATACGATGGCGGACAAGGCACTTTCGGAGGCGAATGAGGATCAGGGACATACTTGGCTAGAAAGGACGTACCTTGTTGATTGTCGGTACGAAAATCGCGAAATCTGCGCCAAATTGAACACACAACGAGCATAAGGTATCCATCGCGGTCTGCCGAAGTTCGTTGTTGCCCGACTCCAGCACTCTGATCAGGGGATGAACTATCCTCGAAGCGTGTCCGAGAAGTTGACTCGCTTGGACAACCCGTCAATGGTTTGAATCGCTTTCTTCCTCAACGGCGTCGTCCCGTCAATGCGATCATACGCCCTGACTATCAGAGGAATGACGAGATGAAGATATTCTTCAATGTTCGCTCCGAAGGTCTGGAACGCGTCGAAAATCTTGATTTGCGTGCTGACTCTCTTGTCGTTCAGCTCGCCGTCGAAGACCTTCAACACAACGGAATGACGGTGGGCAGGAATGGCTTGAATTCAGCGCTCAGTGCTTTGCTGAGTGCTTCGATGAGGGACACGATGGGGAGCTGAAGGGCGACATTTTCCCAGATGTCGGTGATGAGATTGAAGATAATCGGCATGTAATTACGGATGTGCTGCTTGATAATTCCCACTAAGATCGTTAGTTGTTGAAGGTGGAACTCTTGTAAACGTGCGGCGGACTGGCGCGTCACAGTCGTAAAGGCCGGAATAATCTGCAAAGGGTTGAACGAAGATCGACAAGGGTGTGCTTGAACTGACCTGAGGCAGAAAGGCGGCACATTTGAGACCCTGCGTCTTGAATATAGACATAACGGCCTCAATTGCCATATGATGATGACTGTTAAGAGACTGGTCCTTCAGAATAGCCAGGAGGGATTTGATAACGACGTTTTGGAAGTAGTCATCAGTGACGACCGTCGCATTCTGGTTAGCGGGACTTGTTCACAGCGTGATCATTGTCTCGCTCGATAGGTCTCCATTGGGCTTCCCTAGAAGAGTATTAGCAGGCGAGTATGCAAAATCTGATAAGCGAAATACCTTCCGTTTATATGGATCTACAGCACCGAGAATACGAGGACCTTGACGACTTCACGTCGGATGCTCTGTGAGGTTTCTGATTTCAAGATCTTGCCTAGGAGACCGAGAAGCTGTGGATAATCGACGAGGGGTGAATGACATAACCCGTACTCGAACAAACTTGACCCAGTGTGTGGAGAGCAGCATCGCGTTCGGCGAGAGATGGGTCAGAAAGCTTGGTAGTCAATACCTGCATGATTTCTTCAACATAGGCCAGTGTATCCTCCCCAGCTACGCATGTTAATTCTCCGATACAGTTGAGCACGTTCGAGGCGACTGTGGAGTTTGTGTCGTTCGCCTTCTTGAGAAGCACACGTAAGATCGGTATCGCATATGGCTTGATCAGTCTCTGTGTGGCACTAATGAGCAGTGACAAGAGCCGTGTGCACTCTTCACGATTGCGGCTGATAGAACGTCGTTAGTTGAGCTCAAGCCACCTAAAATAGACATACAGGACAGTGGTGTATTCAAGCTCTGTAAGGAGTTGAATCAGAGCCTTCCGCAGTGAAGGCACAACATATGCCGGATTATGTTTCGCGAGGCGGCCGATTAAAGCGACTGCAGTGATTCGATTCTCTGCTCTTCGTCGTTGAGAGCAATGAAGAGCGATCGCACGTTTTCCGCCTGGGCTAAATGTCGATCGAAACGTTCGTGCAGGGAGGACAGCACAGTGTGTCTTATGCTTGAGTCTGTTTGACCGAGTGAGCATAAAGGTAGGCAGAGAACAGATGTGACGCATACCTGGATCGGCAATACCAACAGTGAGAAGCTTGTCGAGAACGTCGCCGATGATTTCCGTAGCATGGCTGCTGGACTGGTAGCAGATTGGGTCCCGCAAGAAAGGCGACAGCAAGTTAGGGCAGCCGCGCGCCGTACATCAGCATGGTCGTCTTCCAAGTAAGGTAAGGCACAAGTTTGGACAAATTCATTCAAGAGATGACCTGCCAAAGGTGAGTTCAATATCCCGTATAGTCAGATGTAGATACGTACCACTAAAGTCGAATGATCCCAGAGTGGTCAAGGCTAACGTGATCGTTTCAGGATTTTTTCGTTCGCCGCTGCCTGGAAGCCGTTCAATATGTATGGGATTCGGAAGAGAACCGCGGCAAACCTGCGCAGTCAACTCTCTGTTGGACGTCGATGCTTCGTTCCTTGTCAGGCTGGAAGGAGCTCCCAGTGGCTTGTACGGTTGTCCACTTAGCAACATGGAAAGTAGATCCAGAAGCTTGTCTAAAGGATGCTTGAGTCGGTGGAGAGATCACGAAAAAGTGTTATTACCTTGAATGGTGCTCAACAGAGGAGATATCGAGTGCACATTGCGGATAGGGCTTGACAAAGAGGCTCGCTAAGGCCAGCCGCAACATCAAGTCCAATTGATCATGAGGAGCTTAGTCAAATGAGGTCCGACAGCAGCCGCCAGCATTCCTATGCACTGAAATATTGGCTCCTCGGAATCGTGTTCTTGCGCCCTCTATTCTGCAAACCGGTCTTGATATGAGTCATTATCGATTCCAGGAAGGGTTTGATATCGCTGCCTATGGCGCTCGCTGTGTGTCCAATTGCAATGAAAGCTACGAATGGCGTAAGATGCGAATAAAGCAACAACCGCCTGATACAAACCAAAATGGCGTTCGTGTGGCTTCTCCAGCTGAGTGAGCAGGTGACTCATTGACTTGACCAGATAGTTTTCCTTGAAGGTTTGCGTATCATAAGCGGCGAGTGACGGAATCATTGCGATAACTTGTTTCCGAACGAGATGGTCGCGATGAACCCGGAAGCGCAGAATCTTCTCGGCAGTGTCCATATAAGTTTCCTTCATGAACTAACTGAAAGTGAGAACATGCCGATAAATTGCGAGAAGAGAACATACCATTCCGGCATGAAGGAGAAGCTCCCGATATGTTAGCAGCGAACCATGAATGACTTCTGCCTGCTGCATTCTAAGGCCGGCTTGAGCATCTTGTAGAATCCTGTTCAAGTAGGTATTCCGCGTCTGGCGCTCGCGTTGAGTGACTATTTCAAGACAGGCTGCTAATAACTCGGCCGCGCCTTCTCGGACGATGACACGCTGATCACGGAGGGCAACAAGAATATTGTCAAAGACCTGGCTAATATGAGAGTGGAAGTATCCGGGGCTGTTGCGAGCAAGTTCCTTTAGAATAAGCACGCCGGCATAACGGGGTGACTCTTGCTTCTCGGGATGCATGAGCTCGATGGCGGCTGGAACTTCATAGTCCATGAATCGCTCTCCGAACGCGGAGCCGCCTATCTGAGCAATCTGTCCGAGAGTCTTGGAGGCGACAAGCATGAGGTTGACATCTGAGTGGGGGAAAAGGTGTTTAACATAGTTGTAGAAGCGGAAAAGGTTGACTTTGGATTCTATCGTCTCTCCACTCGTGATTTCGAGTAGATGATCTGTTTGGAACCAATTAGATGGGCGAACGGCGCCCCGGAAGGATCAAGACGCGCCTATTGCAAGCAGCCCGCCAAAGTTGTCTGTCGTGTTCTGGCTGTGCATCAGGTCGAACAGCCTGCGATTGATGCTGTCGTCCCAAGAGCTTTGTGGCGGCATCCGGAGTCATTTCTGCGACGGTCGTCGACAACCTAAACACAGGCGTTGAGGGGGCACACTTTCGTCGAAGGGGATAGGCGTACATAGCGCCTGAAGCTTGATGGCGGCATCAAGCCGTGTCTCTGGATTCTTTGCTTTTGAGGCCCTGGAAGACTGTGTTAGGACGTCAGACTGCGCCGTCTGTACGTTGGACGCCATGGCGGCAACGAACACGCTAGAGGCTTACGGTGACGCCTGTTACAGCCTTTGCTTGATCTTGTTGCTTTCCAACGTCTATCGGCCCGCTAGACTTGGAAATTTGAAGTCGACAGTACTACATGTACTCGAACGAAATCGGTTCCGAACGCTGGCTCCCTCTCACGTCGAATACTAAGCCTATGTAACATTTGCAGCGCAGACGGAGGTGACCTTTATACCCACGTCAGCTGCTTTTACTGGGCTTGTCCGAAAACGACGCTCTCGAGCTCTTCGTGGAGATGAATCCTTACTTACCGGTATGTATCTGCAACAGTAGCAACCCCATGAAACCATGTTCACTCCTTCGCGCGGCCGAACAGGCCGTCCATTTTCGTTTCTCTGAACGTCCATGGCCGATTCTCTATTCATTCTCTGTTGACCATCAAGGCAACGTCCGCCGACCAAGTTCAACATGTGTCCGTCCCACAAGGTGCTTCAACGACGGACCTACGACAACATCTCGCCCGAGCTTTCCAGCAGAAGTGCACCACAACAGCAAGATGAGGAGCGCGTCCTATCTTGACCGAAGCCTAGGGCCAATTACACATATCCGCCAAGTGGTCCCGATACCCGCCCGATAGCATCGCTCACGGCGTCTCATGACAAGATTTGACAACGAACGAGTGCCGATGACGGGCCTTGAAATAACATTGAGAGCTCCTCCCACACGGGTGCCTTTTCAATGTGTTTCGACAATAATGGAGACCATCACTTGGATCCACAATTCATCGGGATCTAACAATGTCAGTCAGACTGTCAGTAGTTATCCAGATCCGAACTACACGGGACGGTCAGACCGCGCTCGCTTGGAGATGATCCCGATGTATGATCAGAAGCGCGTCAGCGATCGCTTGACGAACTTTACGGTGCCTTGACTGCCGCAACGCGATATATAACCGGATGTCAGGGTCAGTCCACTGCCTATCCTCTCCTTCCTACCACTCTTATCATGGCTCAGGAGGTCCACGCGGGCTGCTTCGCTGGCCTCTTTAAGCGCACCAAAAGTTCGACCAGAGCTTGAGCAAAAAAAGAGCCAAGTTGCATGCTCCAAGGTGAGCTATGTTCTCATAGTTGTACACCGACTAACAATACATCATAGCACTCTGAATGTAGTTCGACTCTGAATCTGTGCTGCGACTACTCGTTCGGATCTGAAACGGTGGGACCTTGAGGCCCCTCTTCCGGAATACACGCCCGCGTCAGCAGGCCTGTCGGACATCGCCAGAATTGTCAACTGTACCATAGACGGCCTTGACGCGGAGTTGCGCCAGCTCAGCTTAGACATCCATAGTAAGTATAATACCCCGCCCCGTTGCTAATTCCACCTGCTGATTGACATTCTAGGTCACCCCGAGATCAAGTTCAATGAGAGGTCTCGGCATCCGTCTTCTCTGGAGTTGCGTTTCTGACACTCAGACTGCTCATTCAGATATGCTCATGACACTCTGTCGGCGTTCATGTCGCGACATGGGTTCAAAGTAACCACTCACTATCTGGGACTCGACACCGCATGGCGCGCAGAATACACCCATGGTAAAGGCGGAAGGGTCCTCGGATAAATTCTGGTAGGGTCACGCTGTATCTGCAGATGGAAAGTCATTGATCATAATCTTCTTAAGAAATGGACGCGCTGAGCGGCATAGGTCATGCGTGCGGGCATAATTTAATAGCAGTTAGCGGATGTGGCACGGCCCTCGCCCTCAAGGCAGCCTTACTGTCTAGTAACACGCCTGGCAAGATAGTCCTCCTTGGCACGCCTGGTAAGCATCCGGTTCACCTCTCTGAGAAACAGCCGCTGACTTCCATTCAGCGGAAGAAGGTGGCGGCGGGAAAGTCACTCTATTGGAGCGTGGTGCGTACAAAGAAATGGACATCTGTATCATGTAAGCTGCTCGCTCTTCGAGCTTGCCCTGGTCTCACCAAGTCGACAGGTGCCATCCGAGCGCTGGCCCGGCTAGCAGCGCGAGCATAGGATCTTCGTACGCCGTGCAAACGGTGGATGTTGAGTATATTGGACACAGGTGACAGCCGTGATGCATTTCATTTCTTCATATTTACACGTCTCCAGTGCCCACGCTGCTGCTTCCCCATGGTGCGTTAGTTCTCTATGCGGGCAACCTTGCATGGACACTGACCTTGTCCACCAAAGGGAGGGAGTCAACGCTCTCGATGCGGCCTTTTTAGCGTACTCCAGTATCGCTGTCCTCCGCCAGCAGATGAAGCCTGAATCCCGCGTTCACGGTATACTAGGCGGACAGAATTGGTCGCCTAACGGTTAGTACCATCGCACCGCCGCTATGAGCTTAAAACTCAACTCTTAAGCGTAGTAATACCTGACAACGCCGCCTTATCATGGATCGTGAGAGCCCCCGACCAATGAAGAAGCGGCGGCTCTGATGGAGCGCGTCAAGGCCTGCTTCCAGTACGACATACGTCTCGTTCCGTAGGAGACTGACAAATACCCTTCCAGAGCTGCTTCACTCGCAACCGGGTGCAAGGTGTCCATGAAGATGGGAATACCCTACTACCAGCTGATTCAGAATAACGTACTAGGCGAGCATTTCTCGCTCTTATGACGGCTCTCATTCTTATCGTATGTCCATAACAGGACAAGAATTCGCCGACGTCCTCGAGAAACAGTACGGTATGACTACCTTTCTCGAGCGGGGCACTGCAGCCTCGACTGATTTCGTGAGCCCAATTTCTCCGCTCGTCGTATCTCGGGCGCTCATCTCTCCGCAGGGAAACGTGTCGTTTGGTGCGCCGCGTCTTGGAGTACCTACTGGTCCCGGCGTGATTCTTACCAAATTCTAGCCTTACCTTCGCTGCATCCTACTTATGGTAAGTCAAAAGCGCGATACCAGCACGCTCCTACTGAATTGTCTTTTTAGCTATCCCAACGGAGGCTAATGGGGGAAATCACACTCCGGCATTTACCAAAGCAGCCGCTAGCCAAGCAGCCCACGACGCCACCATGAAAGTTACCAAAGGTCTGGCACTGACCGCCTTTCGAGCAGCCAGTGACAATGCGTTCTTCAAGGATGTACGTCAGAGCTTTCTCCACTGACTGATTGGCCAACTCAGCTCTTGCTCCTTCCTCACAGGTTCAGGCCGCGTTCACCCCAAGAGGCGCGTGAATGATCCACGATCTGTGTCCGAAGTTCTGCCACGTTAAAATGCCAAGGGACTTTAGACCTTGAGTCACACCAATTGTAATCGTGCGTCCTAAAAACAGGTCTATAGTCATAGTTGAGTCGAGACAGGATAACTGTACGATAGTCGAAGCGCAGAAAGTAAAAAGAGAAATAATATAAAGATTCCAGTAGCATATTCGTGTGATCCCCAGGCGTAAAAGGTGTTCTGAAGTTGTGGAATGGCAAAGCACATAGGATGAGCAGATTTCGATAGCAAGGACACTATGCTGAGACTGTAGGGATTTCCTCTTTACGAGGAGAGGCAGGCGCAGGCGTCTCCTCCCTCCTTGACTTGCCCTTAGGCTTTTTTGGGGCAGCCGCGGCAGCCACCATCCTGGTGGAAGATAAGACTGAAAACGCGGCTCAAGGGGCAAGCAAGGAAGACTTACCTTTCCAGTTCTCTACGTTCCTCGTCCGATTCATCTGGTAAAGTCGACTTGAAGATAGCGCCAATCAAGAGTAAACCCTGTAAATTATCAGTTAATTCATGCATATGGAGACTGCAAATTGAGATACATACTCTGGCTCGGTTATACAGGACGGTATCAGGGACGCCAGGCTCTTTGAGGACATTATCCAAGACGTCTCTGAGAACCTGTGTCACTTCGAACCGAGCACCTCTCCATGACGCCAGTAGAATCTGTGATGTGGATGAAACGTGGTAAAATCAGGATAGAAGAGAAGCGTACCTTGCCAGTAACATCCATTTCCAATGCCTTGAGCTCCTCTTCAGCAGCCTCGCCCTTTGCTTGTAGTTTTTCCATTTCCTGAAAGGACATCAGTTCTATCATACGTACTCTGGGGATAGTCACATACTATCATTGTCTCTCGTACACTCAATCTGCGAGGTCTATGTGAGACTGAAAGATGATCAAGAAGACCAAGGCTTACGCGCTACCAACAACGCCCCAGACCTCCTTCGCCATTGCACCCTTTTCCTTTAGACGCGAGAAAAAGCCAGCACTAGGGACGATCAGAGAAGAAGAGCGCGAGTTGTATGCATCACGTACATGCCCAGAAACTTCTTGGACTTGAGGAACGACGTAGCCTTCATTATGTAGACATTGCCAATCGTATGAAGCAACTTGGACAGCCTGTCAACAAAAACTTCCTTTTGAACGGTTAATCACATACTTCAATACCAAAACTCTCCAACTTGAGATCCTCGGCCTCCAACTTTATCCTTGCTTCGAAAGCCACAGTCTCCGGATCGTCCTTCTCTCCCGGATGTTTAGCATCCACGAACGGACGCAGACGTTCGATAGCTTTCGCAGTCAGAGTGTTGACGCGCGCCTCCATGACCTTTCGGCGCTCCTTCTCGAGTTCGCGAACCTTCTCCTTCTGCTCTGCGGCAAGCTTCTTCCTGCGCGCTGCGGCCTCTCGTGCAGCCTCGCGTTCCTGCTCTCTGGTGCTGGGAGAGAGCGATGGAGTGGACGCGGACTGTTTGTCTTGGTCGTGTACGACAAGAGAAGATGAGAGGTGGGTTGAATCTGGTCTCGGAGGCGACGCAGGTGAAGCCGATGGGACGGTAGTAGTGGTACCAGTCGCAGGAGTACTCGAAGCGGGAGGCGACGAGGGTCGCGCGGTTGTTGCGCTTGGTGTCACACTTGGCGGAGGCGATGACTTGTTGGGTGTCCCACCGACCGAGGAAGGAGGCTTTTCGGCACCGTTCATTTGCGCCTCCATCTCCGCCTTTTCCTCTTCTGTCATCATAGTGGTTGCGACCGATGTCATATCCTTCATGATTGATATTTCACCAACCTGCAGACGATAAGGCTACGCAGATGTTGGAGGCAGACTACCCACATAATCCACAAACTTTTCGCCTCCAAAGACATTTGCAAAGAAGCCTGCCGCGTCGTCCATTGTGAAATTGCCGTCCTTTTCCGCCTTTTGGGTTCTTCGATCAGCGCATTATTTCACATCAAGGACGTGACTGGACGCTCACCATCGACTTGCCGTTCTTGTCATAGACGGCGCGCATGTTCTAGAGCGGGAATTGGGAATAACCGAAAACAAAAAAAAGATAATAAGCGCCTCACTGGATCCGACAAAATCTGGTACGCTTTGCTGTACAACGCCTTGAGGACACGGTCGCGCACAACGCAGAGCACGACGTACCTAATTTCCTTAAACTTTTCCTCGGCATCGGCGGACTGGTTCTTGTCGGGGTGATACTATCATAACTGCATGAGAGAATTGCCGTCAGAGGTGGCGGATGGCGCACCTTCATCGCCTGCTTCCTATATGCCTTCTTGAGCGTGTTGTCGTCGGCATCGACAGCGACGTCGAGCTAGTAAAGGAAAAGCGGGTATATGGTTATCCTTGCTGCTCATAGCGCATCTTCCGACGACGTACAAGGTCGTAATATTCTGTTTCCACCGGCGCCATTAGGACGGTTCCCAGTTGTCGTAAAAATTAAGTGAAAAGTTGGATAGATCGTTGTGTAGCAGACACTGACAGAAGAGAAGAAAGACTGAAGATGGAGATGAGGGCTAGACAGACGGTGGCTGTGCTGGAGTGCCGTTGACACACGTACACAGAGCATTGTCAGAGCTACGGAAGCTAGGCAAAGCTGGACGAATTCCCACTCACGCGAATAGCGTACACTTTAACGCAGCCGTGATATACATCTCAAGTAGGTATCGCACCATGCGTATATCCAATAGATTACTGTACCTGTGGCGGTCCAAGAACTTCTTCACAACACTGTCATTTGATTATATGCGTAAGAGAACATGCTGATAAATATCCTGCGTAGGAATAAGATAGCCTGATGCTATTGACAGGACGAATGATGTCAAAGTGTCTGTGCAAAAAAAAAGACCTGCCGTCTAAAATAATAATGCAAGGGAAGAGAATGAACATGTTGGAACAAACAGTTATAGTTACATGTCTTTCCCCAGTTCCGGCCCAGAAAAACGTACTGCCTTCTTGGGCGGTATAAAGTCAGATGTACTACCTCGGGGTGAGGATTCCGCAGACACCACCGCCGAGGATGGAGCGGAAAAAGAGCGCGGTCCGGGCAGGAACCGTGCCATGCGTATTTTCAACGAAGTGAGAGAGCGGTGAGACTGCGGAGTGGATGGCGTATTGGATGTAATGGTCGTAGACGAAGCCGTGGATAAACCGGGCATAGGTGATGACGCAGTGGAGGTTATGATGCTCGCTTTTTTGAGGGATGACCGAAGAGGCGGTGGGGGTAAAGGTGGAGACGAGGAGCTCCGATGTAACGGTTCAAAATGATGTTGTGACCCCTGTGCTGACGTTCTACCGTACGGTGAATGATATGGGCTATTCACTGGCCGCAGATGAGGTGTCCTTGATCGATGCAGGCCCATTGCTATCTGTTCGATAGTGGGTGGGGAAGATGAGGGGTCAGGTTGCCGGAAACGCGAAGGCACACTCTGTTCCTCGGGCGTTGAATACATTCCAGCAATCTGGGGTCACATATACATAGGTAAGCATCGGAATCGACAGAGACAGCATTGCACTTGCCCCCTTGTCCGCTGCCCGTCGTTTCAAGCCGGCACTATGTGACACCGAGAGAGACCGTTTAACGGAAGAAATGAACTTTGAGCTCGTCTTCTGACTGGAAGAAGACGACGCTGCATTGGAGTATTCGTCAAAGCGTGCCATTGAGAGACCTGGATCCGAGCCCGGATGCCCGCGGCTGGTTACGCGCGATGAGATGGCGGAATGGTATCGTTTCTGGGTCTGCCGTGGGGTCCGCAGCGGGTCCTCGAAGCTCATATTGCGGCTGTGCGACACAGCGAGCTCGAAGAATGACTCAAAAGTCGCGCTTATTGATGGGATTTGAACCACTGTGATGGCCAAGTGAAGACAAAGATGGTGGTCTAAAGCAAAGTCTTGCCCCAAGGGCAAAACGGTTCAAAGGGTCGGCAACTGCCGCCGATCATGACATACTCGGCATTAGCTCAGCCTGCTTGTCAAGCACGACTCGCCATTCTTATTCATCTACCGTTGCCTTGCATCTGGCAGTCGTTGAGCAGCGGTTTATCCATTGGGGACGCTGTCGGTTTGTACGTCCTGCATGGTAAATGCATGTTCCTTGGTTACCAAACATTTCCCGAGACACATCCGCAGCGTCCAAACAACCAAACAACAGGGCAAACTCATTGTTAACACCGCCTTGGTTGTACGCGCCCTTTTCCCGAATATGTAGACCATATTATTGTACTCGATGTTCATTGTTCCTGGAGTATAAATATCTCGTCCATTGGACCGTTGCTTCCCAAGGCAAGATCAGGATCAGCCCCCACGAATTCCAACTACCCTCCACTCATTAATTCGCTAAACCCACCCTCTCGCCTAATACTCGCGATCATCATCATGGCCCCCACGTCGAGCACGATCTCCTACAAGGATTCCTTCTTCTCCTTCCCCGAAGACGACCACTTCAGGTACACTTGATCTCCGTCCATTTCCAAGTCTCCGTTTCCCTGACACGGCTTATCAGCATGTCCAAGTCGATGCGCTTGACGTCCTACTCACGCTATCTGGAGCGCCGCATGGTTAATGCGTGGAAAAAGGTCACCTCCATGACCAAGAAGCAGCACCGCGCCTCCTACCTCCCCCCAACTTTGTCCTCGTCACCCCCACCAAGAGGCGAAGCATCCGTTATGCTCATTAAGAGCCTCCATCGTTGCAGGACATGATGGAATGGACACTATTCAACATGAACACGGACACGTGTGTGTTATGGACACTTAGTATGATGACCTTGTATCGATTAGTACTCATGTATACCACACCATCGGACGATACCCAGATATGTTGTAGCTAGACTTACATTAATTTTCTTGTTGTGCACTTCATATTGAGCGTTGAAGGCATAATGTGCTCCTTGGCATGCCGAAAGTAATGTTTCTCAAAATCCCACAGAATCCCGACTGATTGTGGTGGTGACTCAGAAGGTGTAAGTCAAGCGTCGAGATTAGCTGCACGCACAATAGCAAGCCACCCTACCGAGGAAACGTTATACGGTTTCACGAACCATCGAGGCTTCATTGTCCGGTATCTCTGTTACATATTAGAGCACGTCTTACAAGTAGAATAGTTGAAGATTATCATGAAGCAAACTTCGAAGACAAAGAATTAGCAGATGGTCAAAGAAAAATGTCAAGTACTCACAAAACTGGGAGCTTGGAGCGTCACATGTCCAAATAAGGTCTCATACCAACGGTGGGCGACAACCTTCTCCTCCTGCAGTTCACTATGCCTTTCCTGTAGCTCGCCGTGCTCTTCCTGTAGCTCGCCATGCTTTTCCTGTAGCTCGCCATGCTTTTCCTGTAGCTCGCCATGCTTTTCCTGTAGGTCGTCATGTTTTCCCTGGAGCTCGTTGTTCCATTCCCGTAACTGTCCATTCTCTTGTCGCAATCCCACGATTTCGTGATTCTTCTTGGTGAGCTCAGACTGAAGACCGGAGGTAGGGGCAGGGGTTTGGCGTCCAATGGATGACGTGCGAGATGTTGGAGTTGGGGATGGAGGAGGGGAACGACGAGGGTCGATTCCTGAGCTGCGGGTTCGCGACATCGACTCAGGCGTCCGATAGAAGGACGCCGCGTGGGAGCGTTCACGGCGAGGAGTGTTCAAGTTCAATGAACGGGAAGCGGCCAAATCCTGGGTGGCACTGTCACCTGCATCCTCGTCGCCACGTAAACGTGATGGACCCGCTACAGGGCTTGCGCGCGGCGGAGTACCAAAGCGCACTGGGTCCTCGTTCTCGCTGGCAAAGAACAGATTGACAAACATAATCAAGACGAGGAAGAAAGACTTACTATGGAAGCTCTTCATCTTCTGCCGAGTCGATGTCCATGCTTGCGGGATTACCATTGAACGGCCGACTAAGTAGATCGCGAACCTTACCACGCTGTTTGGCGAGTTCAAGGCGCTGTTTGTATGTTGATTACTTGTTCCCGAGGTAAAATGGGAGGACGTACCACTTGGTGTGCGTTCATCTTTTTGAACCTTTCGTTGCCATTTACAGCATCCTCGAGGTTTCGCCCAATACTACATAGGGTTTCTTTGGATTTATCCAATGTCAAACAAAATGGATGGTTGTTGCGCCGGCAGCGGTCTTGAATTAACCGAAAACTACATCAAGGACAGTTTAAATAGGAATCCGGATGGTTTATAAGACGTACATTTCTCTGCATCTCGGAAAGATGATGAGACTTCCCTTGACCTCGTTTAGGGGACCTTTCTTCTCGTGAAGGTTGTTGTCGATATTTGAGTCGATGTCGAATACTGGAAGGGCAATCTGGTTGAATTTGAGATCCTGGCGGAAATTGTCCATGAACTTTCTTTACCTGTGAAAGGTCCATGATTGTGTTGATGAAGTTTTGTGCCGTTGCGCGTATCTTGAACTCCTTGCAGACGGATGTATCTAGTTTCGGACATTAGTTCCACAAACCAGTAGCAAGGACACAGAGACATACAGCCGGCAACGAGGTCTTCGATAGCGCAGCTATCATAACTGATTGTTGCGGGCTTGTTGCAGAAATCATCGAGTAATACAACCCAGAAAGCTCGAGGGATGAATTAGATCTCGTCGGAGACGCGGGACTGCCAAGTAACTCACCTTTACGGGCGGAAGGACTAATCGAGGCCATAAGAGCAAAAGACGGAATATTGTGGTACCAGCCACTGGAAGGGAGGGGAGCAAAGAGGCAATGGAAAGCATTGGACAGCATTGGAAACATTTAAACTACGCGTAGAGCAAGGTCTTTGTCGCGACTCGACCTTAAGACTTTTGAAGATCAAACAGGTTGAATTGACTTCCATTAGGACGGGACAGTAAAAGGGAAACATTGAAGAGATGGTCAGTGTAAGCAGCAAGTGCAAGCGCCTTTCATGAAATCGGATGATGGCGGCGATCAACAAGATGCCTTTCACGGTTGGTTCGTAAAGCCGAGCCGTGTCAGCCAACTCTGCGTCATCACACGGCAAGTATATTTGTCGGCACAGCGCTCATGTCGTCTCTTAGTATCTTTCCCTCGTTCCTATCTCTCATCCACTATGGCTCCCATCCATCTCCTCGCAATCGTACACGGAATGTGGGGCAATCCCTCCCATATGGCCGAACTCAAGCGCATAATGCTCGAAACCAAGTCCGAACCGAGTCCGGACGGCGTTGAATTGCGCCTCATTGTAGCGGAGAACAACCGCGACGATTCGACGTACGACGGCATAGACTGGGGCGGCGAGAGAGTGGCTGAAGAGGTATATATGTCCTTTGCACATCCCTTTGTAATTTTGTAACAGCGCTGTAGATTTTCGCAGAGGTCACACGGCTGAAAGACGAGTATAACCACACAGTTGTCAAATTCTCTATAACCGGATACAGTCTTGGCGGATTAGTATCGCGCTATGTCGTTGGGTATGGCACCTACACGCCAATAATAGTCTTGGATGCTGAACACGTATACAGTATCCTACATCAGCGCGGTTTCTTCACCAATGTTGAGCCTGTCAACTTCAACACAATCGCCACACCCCATCTGGGTCTGCCGCGCTATCCTTCCTTCATGTCGACACTCTTCGCCAGACTTGGTCCCAAATTCTTGTCACGAACTGGAGAACAATTCTACTGCGTCGACACATGGTCTACGACCGGTCGAGCCTTGTTAGACGTCATGGCTGATCCCGGTAGGCTAGGCTATGTTGAAGGACGATTCAGGACTCTCATACTTTCATAGACATGGTGTTCTATCAGACTCTGAAGAGATTCAAAACGCTTCGCATCTACGCAAACGCGTAAGGATGCTCTTTAAACCGTTTATGCCACTCTCATCTTCCCGTAGGATCAACGACCGAACCGTCCCCTACATAACCGCTGCCATAGAATTGACAGATCCTTTCGCTGAGCATTCTACTAATGGACTAGAAATGTTGGTGTCCCACAATTTTATCCAGCTGATCTAACCCTCCTATAGAGAACTAGACAAGACATACACTCCTTTAATTGCGTCTTATCGTCTGCCGGACAGACCACCAACGCCCGCTCCGAAACCTACTATGTTCTCGAAAGGATGGTTCAGACAGAAGTCTGGGAATTTCGCTCTTCCACCTTTCCTCCAGTTCAGATTCCCTCTCAATATTGTTCGTTCATTTCTTGCTTGCATCTAACCAAGTTATAACACCATTGTAGGTCTTTTATGTCCTTCTCCCGGCGTTAGTACCGGTGTTTATATCCCTTGTGGTATTTCGCCTGGGCAGGGCAGCCCATTCGTCGCGCAGCCGGATCAAACTCCTGGAGAAGGAGAATGCGTCTAACCACGATCGTCTCATACACATGCTTGCCGACCTTGAGTACGAGGTAGAGAACGCCGTTGCTGACATTATCGATGATCCTGGGGACACATCGGGGGAGAACACGATGCCCTCTTCGGTGAAAGGGAAGGTTACAGAGAATCATGAACCGGCTCCAGTCCTCACGGCCCTCCAGCAGTCGATGGCGCGGTCATTGAACAAGTTGCCCCTCGAAAAGAAGATGGCCTTTTTGAACGTCGGTCACAATTCGCACGCCACGATCATCTCGCGCGACCCCAAACGCTTCGAAATACATCGCTTAGGAGAGGGTATCATCAGGCATTGGGCGGACTCGTTTGTACTCTGAGTGCGGTGAACCCGCTTTTCTCCGCTTGGGTTAGATTCGCCTACTTACACGGACCTTGAAATCACGGATTACGCTCCATACCCTCGCACATTATTTATTGTACTCCGAATGACTCACTAGATGGAGTATTTTCTGTCCGATGTCATTGTCCACAGCCATTGTTCGTGATCGTGCCAGCAAAGGCCAGCGCAAATTACTTCATGAAAGCGGTCCCTTGTTGACAGCACTCCAGGTAGCGCTTCTCGGTAATGGTTAGCGTCAATGATTAAGGCTGCGTTGACGTGGACACGGACGTGGTGTAGATCAGATGAAATGCGGGAGTCGGGCAGCGCGACACACCGATGACAGAATTTGAAATCATACCTGGAGCCCTCTCGACCCGGAGCTATGACCTCCTTTATTAAGTGGCTGTGCAGCTCCATCATATAAAGCCACTCCATTGTCGCTCCATTTATCACCTGAACCTTTCGAATTCTGTCGTCTGCCACCCAATCACTCACGCTGTCTTCTCCCATGAAAATGTCCACCGCCACCATTACATTCTCAAACGGCATCGACTGGGCTACAACAAATGTGGCGTCGCCGACTGCCTTGGGAACCGCTGTCGTGGATCACATTGAGGGGGAGGAAATAGAATCAAGAGAGCGACGAGAGTCTGTGAAGACGCTTCACAAGAAGAAGAGCTCATTCTCTCTACGCGACGATTATCACCATGCTGCCAAACCCTCAGAGAGGACGTTCCATGAGTCTGGCAAGCTCTGATCGCCTTCATGTCTGTCACGAAGTACGTCATTTGTTCTCCTTTCCACACCGTTATCTCACAGATCTCACAGCACTCTATGACAATACGACACTAACGGCCACACTGTATTCCTATTCATCTTGTCAAGTGGTTTTGGGCTTTGGACGGACATGCTGTTTTTATAGGCATAAGCTATGCTCACTTTCTGTGATACCAAGCAATGGTTGTATAACATAGGGTATATATGTTGGATAGACAGTTTTGAATGCGAGGTGTAACATTCCGGTCAATGTGTGAAGATCCAATCAAAGTTCTCCATCTCAACAGTGCCAAGAGCCATCGGTTCGTCCAAGTTCGACCGTCCTGTTCCAGTTGACGCTAAGAACACGTTGACATTTAGTGCTGCGAGGGTATAGACGTGGACATTTGAACACCGGTGTAGCCCGCCTCATCATAGGTGAGGTCGAAGACGCGTGAAAAACCTAGTGGAGCCTGACTTGGATGCTCCTAAGTACTCACGTTCCAAATCTCTGATTCATCTTCACTTGTGAAGAAACCGTTCTGTCCAGGCTGGCAACATTAAATCTCGGAGATCAGTTACTCAAGATACACCAGTACCTAGTTCCTGAAGCTTGAAGACATAGCCTGGTCTGAGAAAGTAAATCATGTACTCATAAAGAAGAACGCGCTTGTGAACACAGGCCCGGAATACTTGGTCCACGCAGAGACGTTCAGAGAATCGGTACCAGCCAATTCAAGGAGACCAAGCTTGTAACCAGTGCCAGCACAATTCGAGGTGGAATACGTCAGGAAGGTGCGACCGCCACCATAAATCGCCGCTGCAAACTTGCAGTGTAAGAAGTTGAACCCTCAAATATCGCCTCGTTGACATTGGCATCCACAGTTTCCCAGTCGTACGTGTGTAGGCGTGGATATCTTGACAGCGTTGCCAACGGTTGTCGTTCGCTTCATACAACGCGTCAAATTGGGGTCGCAGATAGAACCGAGATGGCCGTACGCGATCCATAGACATTGATTAATGATCTGGGCAAAAAGAGTCAGCAACAGATCGGACACGTTTTCATTGCGCCATCTCAGCTGGAGCAGACAAGGTAGGTGGAGTGCTCGACCAAACGTCGCGGTAGGATAGTGATCCGAGCTTTAATTGAACGAAATTTGGAATACTGTGGAGCTACGGAGTAAGCAGGATGCGGATTAGTACTCACAGGCATACTCGCTGTCGAGCCCTTCAAAACGTGCAGAAGCTGATTGTCAAAGGTATTTGCTGTTCCTGCCGAATAGTATCTGGGAAAGGATGTTGTAGCACTAGCAGCGTCCACGCGTGTAATACAAAGGACCAGCAAAGGACACGGACATGTACCAAGAGTCCTCGAACCTTCGGTTGTCTGATTAGTTTTCTAATCACCGCGAACGCGTTGATCATACCAATGAATCTCTGGAGCGCCTGCGATCAACACAATCAGCGCGAGGGAAGAACAAACTTGAATCCGAAGGCCTACAAATATTACAACACCTAGACGCAGTCGAATCAGTCCAGACAACCTTGGGCGACGCCTTCTTCAACTCCTCGATCGTCGCGCCACGGCGCGTGATCTGACGTCGGTCCAGGTCAGGTAGTCGTAGTCAAGTCTGGAGCGTGAGTTCAGCGCGCGAAGAAACGTTGAATCAAGTGACAACACGAACAGTAATAGCCTTCATGGAGGACCTAGTAGTGAGGCTCTGTGCAGTTAGTCTAGTAGACCGTCCGGATCGACCTGCGGAGTATGTAGACTCGCCATGAACGAATCGGAACCGTCGGAGGCTCTGATAGGATTGGTAAAAGCCTGAGCTAGCAGGCCTTGCCAACCCAGCGCGACGAAGCAGTGAGAATCCCGAGCGTACGAAGAAAGAGTGAGCCGGAGGATATTGTTCCGAATTGTCTGCCGATTTTATATCCTGCTCGGAGGAATTCGAGCTACCGTGAATGTTCCTGGACCCATATCCTAAGCGCTGCATGGCGCCCGACTCTCAACTCGGAGCACAGATGACTTGAACTTCAAGTCTGTCATTGACTTCGCGGAAGAAGCTTGGGGGAAGCGTTTGGCGTGTTATTGATACCGACAGAGTCGCCATGTGCGGGAAATTAACGCTCAAAACAACGAAATGAAAGCCTAAAACTGCGAAAGAGAACTCGTGGCAATGTGGTAAGAAGGAAGACGAGAGGCCGCACTCGGGCCGCAGAGACCTACCTGGACCTACCATCCGAGCAAAATCCGTGATATCTCAGATGGAAAGTAATCAGAGAAGTATTTAAGACCTTCAAAGACCCGAGGAAAGTGTTGCATAATGGCGGTCAAAACATGACAGACTTCCAGAGACGTATTTCAAAAGCCGCTACTCTAATACCAAGGATCATCATACGAGTACTCATCATAGTAATCATCCTCGTCGTACAGACTTTCAGAATCCTCATCAGACATCTCAGGATCCAGCTCCTGATGGTCCCACTCCATCTTCCCAACGAGCGGCTCCAGAACAGTAACATCGTCATGGTACAACCCCACACACATCTCCATCCTCAACAGGCGCAACCTTGCTTTGCGACTCCCACGATACTGAAGAGTATTCCTCAAATCGTCTACATGGCCATCCGTAAACTCCGCATCGACGATACTGAGTTCACGAAGGTTCGGGAACTTTGCAATCTCTGACCCGTCCTCCTGGCGATTGGGGGCACCAAGCGCCTTGACGAAGTTGTTCACGGCACGCTCCAACGCAAGCGACTTGAGCTGCTGACATGCTTCAAAGACGCCAAAGGACGCCGACCCAAACCCAACCACGGAATCGAATAACTGGAATCGAAGATTCCGAATCCGAGAGAGCGGAAATGCGTCTCCGATGTTTTGCAAGATACCCTTGGTGCGCGCGCTGTAGCCAGCCAATCCTGTATCCCAGGTCATCACCAGTTGGAAAGGAGGGTCGACACAAGGACCCTGAACCGGCCAGATTCGCACTCGAAGGCTACTGCCAACACTGAGTGAATCAAGATAGAATGTGTTCATGGGACGATCGAGAACTCTAGTTGAGTTGGCGCCACACTCATCGAGTGCGGAGAGGAATGGACCAAAGTCGTACTGTGCGTCTGTCGTTGCGTTGACGGAGATATCGACGATCACATCCGTCGGGAAGGATAAATGTAGAAAAAGTTTTGTCGCTGACACGACATCAGAATGAAGATGCAGACGAGAGAGACGCGTGAGAGGGATGGGATGCTGGGAACGGGACAGTGTATTGTACGCCGCTGCATCCACGCTTTCGAGTATGCCGTGCAAGCGGAGAACTTCCAGCATGGGAGTGTTGCTCAACACCGACACCACTTGAGATATGGAAGCAGGCTGTGATGTCGGACCCTTCAACTCGAGATGAGTGAGGCCCTTCAATATACCTGAGTTCCACGACAGATGGCACTGCTTGAGCTCGAGATGGCGTAGGCGCGGAGTATCTCCACCGAGAAAATCATCAGGTAGTGAGACACTCTGCCAAGGAATGCCTGAGTACGAGCCAGTATCGCTATACTCGAGAATCAAGGTGTGCAGATTAGGCGCAGGTTGGTTGAGTGATTTGGTCAACGTAGAGAAGTCGCCGCGTAGATGCAGCTCAACGGTGCGTCCAATGTGCTCCAAGGCAGTCGACACTGTCTTGAGCATCCTGCCGAGCCGCCAATGGTCCAGCACATGCAGTGTCAGCGGTGCCTGCATGGACCTTTCGAGCATTTCATTCGTCCACCGCGACGGGCGCTCGAAGGTGATGTAACTCCACATTGCAGGGCACTTGAGGGCTGCCGCACGGAAGTACGAGCAAACATGCGTGACTGCCATCCAGTGAGGAGGACACGTTGTGTAGGTAGTGAGAATAAGGATTTGGCAGAGGATTTCGACAGGAAGGCGGGATATGGGAGTCAGCATGTTTCGCTGAGACTTGAGGGTCCGCACGGCGCTCTCATACTGCGCGATTTCCGCGTCAATGTCATCCAATCCTTTGGGTGTAGGAGCTTCCAAGTCGGCCATTATCACTGTCGGTATTATAGGGTTGCTATTAGGATTCGACGGACTGTTGGTTTGAGCACGTACGATATTGGTACAAGTCTTGCAAGCTGCAGAATGACTCGAAGAATATGTCACCAGGCCTCTATGCAGCCGTCAGTTGTGTGTGAAAGACGAATATCCGCGATGGCGGTGGATACTGATGATGGTCAATATTGACGTGGCGCCGATCACGTTATGAAAGGGGTTGTATGGAGTCGCGTGTTTAAACCGAGTACAGCGAGAATACACGTTTAAGTACTAAAGTCTGAACCACTGCTATCCTCGTCTTCGGAAATGCTCTGCTCTACTCCGTCCCAATTCAACTTTTCTACAAGCCTCACTAGACTATCCACGTCCTCTTCGTACAAAGCAACGCATTCCTCCAGTTGAAGAGTATGGAGCTTCATGCCGCGCGATACACGAGCGCCTAAAGCTTCACGAAGATGGTCGACCCCTAAAGGAAATTCGACATTGCGCATGCACAACGTACGAAGGGCAGGAAAGGTCAGGGACCAGGTGTCTGACGCCCCACTACTTTTGCCATCATTGCGCTTCTTCGACGAAAGGCCAAGAACATTGATGAAGTCGGAAGTAGCGTTATCCAAGGCAATGCTTTCTACATTGTAACATCTGCGTAGCAGTTCCATTAAAGATGAATCCAATTCAACGGTGGATCGAAGCCGGAGTTCTCGAATGCGTGAACAGGAAAGCATGTCGCTTATACTTTTCAGAGCTGGCTTTATCGGGGGAAAACAACCATCTCCGAGACAGTCGAGTTCCAAGGCGAGGAAAGGCGTGGTATTGTGATTTTCATCCGGCCACGCCTGTATTCGCAGATAGCTCGCGGATCCGATGGTGACCGACAAGGTGTCGACCGGCCGACGAAGAAGTCGCGTCGAGTGCTGTACACACCCATCAAGGGCGGAAAGGAAAGGTGTGAAGCTATAGTTGCCCTCCACGGATATGTCGACTTTGGTAGTTAGGGGAATGGAAAGGTGAAGAAGGAGCTCTGTAACGGCCATAACGCCAGAGCCTACACGGAGTTCTAACAGCCGTGGAAGTTGCACAACGTCGCGAATGCGGCCAAGGCGGAAGTAAGAGTCGCTGTCAGAATTGACAGCTTTAAGCGCATCGTAGAGCTCGAGATGTTCGAGTAGTGGCATGTTCCTCAAGACTGGTAACAACTCGTCAATGGAAGTGGCGCCATCCTCTCCCGGGCTTCTTACGACCAAATGTGTTAGACTTTTCAACAATGTCGAATTCCAACCCAATCGGCAGAATTGGATTGTCAGTTTCCGCAGAGAGGGTGTATATCCCAAAAGTAAATCGTGCGGAATGGACAACCTGGTACTCAAAGGTACGGGGATTTGCGTGAGGCTTAGCACACGAAGGAACGGTGCGGGTTGGTGTAAAGAGAGGAATGTGGTTTGCATGTCGTCGATAGGGCCAGACAGAGTGAGCTCCACGGTTCGTCCAATGCGCTTCAGCGCCGCTGCTACTGCGTTGCGCATCATCGGAGTACCATAAACCATGTTCGCGTTAATGGTCAACGGAGCGTCCATGGACCGTTTAATCATCTCGTGTACCCACTCTGGCGCGCTCTTGAAAGTTAGGGTACTCCATAGGGCGGGGCATCCCAGAGCTGCATTTCTCCACTGCGTGCACACATGGGATACATGTATGCATTGTGACTGTGAGGACTCGCGGGAGGTGAGAATGAAGATATGGCAGAGGACTTCTACCGGAAGGCGGGAGATAAGAGTGAGGGCGTTCCGACGCGATTTCAGACACCGGATTGTCTCTTCGTGTTTTGAGATTGCGGTATCAATGTCATTCATGGTAGTGGCTGAAATCGTTGGGGTCATGACTGACTTTTCAGTCAATAAATATGGAAAATTGAAAGGAAAAAGACGTACGGGGCGTAACGTTCGTGATTGGGGGTAGGCCAGCTACACAGCAGACACGGGCTACAGGGTGGACCTTTGTATAGGTGGGCAAGCGCACAGCTAAGGTGAAAGATGTCTTGGGAACGTCCGCTATCTTCATGGTGATCGCTAAGTGATCGCGGAAAATGCCGGGCCGCTTATTTTCACCACGCAACCACCATCGACGCCCATGGACGACGCAGAGTTTTGCAGCTCGTCTTGGTCAGAGCTAGCATTTCCGCGTTATATCCGCACTCCACTGTTCCTTCGTCCGATTTACTTACGCGCGACAGTCACGGAAAAAACACTAAGAGTCCCGCGACGCGTGATGGACCTGCAGCCTCCATTCATCTTGTCAGAAACAAACAGGTGTTATGAATGTCCGGTGGAAAGCTGAGAATCGAAGCTAGCTCTTCTACGTTTAATTACGTCTCAACTGAATAGGCTTCTCCACTCGCTTCCGCGCTATCTACTTAAGGCTCTCGATTGTGCGAATGACTCTTCCTTCCTCTCCCACCATGTCCAACACAGTCTTCAGAAAGCTCAGCAAAAGTGCCAACTCGTTCCGTCGCCATTCGAGGATTTTCAGCGACAAGGATGTCAAGAACGCCACCGCAGACTCCAAACCCGTCAACGGCACGACTAATGGCGCCTCTAACGGAGCACTAAATGGCCACGACTCTCACGTCTCTCGTACTGTAGCATCAATACCTGAAGAGCCCGCGCCTTCTGCTGCTGAACCTGTCAAGTCTACGCCGGTGGACCCGATACCTGAAGAAGAAGTACATGTCAATGGGGTGCCTCTTACCCAAGTACTCAAAGACCTCGGAAAGCAGGTATGGTAGGCTCCACCTCTCGGTATTTCTGGTACTCATTTCTCTTAGATCAAAGGTGGCTTCGATCATTCCACGCTCGTGAGTCGCAGTTACATCTCTATAATTTATCGAAGATGCTCAAGTCATGATAGGTCGCCCTGATAGATATGATACGGCACAAGGAGGGCATGGACGATCGAAAGCTCCTCGTAAGTATGCATACAATAATTTTTCTCGTCTCTCAACTCTTCTTTTTCAGCTCGAGCACGCTCTGACGATCATCTCACGTCTTCCTCACGACTCTTCATTATCTTTGGAACTTCAAAACAAAGTCATCGCTCTGTGTATGCTTACTTTAACGTCTATGATTATTTGTGTTCATCTCCACCACAGTGTACAACGACCTGTCCCACCCGCCTGCGACATATGTAGGAAATGAATATAAATTTCGCGCCGCGGATGGTTCAAATAACAATATTCTCGCTCCTGATATGGGTAAAGCAGGGACACCTTATTCTCGCAGCGTTCAGCAAATACATCCTCTTCCCACCAAAGACTTACCAGACGCTGGGCTGGTCTTCGACACGTCAGTGGGTCGCTTATCGACCAATAAGCTCACTAACTTCATGACTCCTCAGACTTCTACAGCGCGAGAAGGTTCGTGCGCGCCTTCTTGCGCATAAATGCACTATACTAACCTCTTCTCTACAGTTTGTAAAACATCCAGGAGGATTATCTTCTCTTATGTTCGGCTTCGCTGCGCTGGTCATCCACACGTACGTCTTCGCCCTTTTAACACGCGCACTTTTCAACGCCACTTTAGGGTCTTCCGTACATCTCATACAGACGGCAACATCAACGAGACGTCATCTTACGTCGACTTAGCGCCGCTGTACGGCAACAACCAAAATGAACAGGACAGGGTTCGCAAACACGACGGCTATGGTCTTATGCACAACGATGTTTTCGCGGAGAACCGGCTCCTGCTCTTGCCACCCGCGTGCAGCGTCCTACTGGTCTTATTCTGCCGCAATCACAATGTAAGCCTGTTTCTCAAAATTCCGATTTACTGCGTCTAAGAGTCGCGAAGTTCATAGCGAAGAAGCTCTTCGAGATTAACGAACGTGGAACATTCGTCGACCCTTCTACGCTCGCACCGGAGCGGTTGAGCGCACAGGATGAAGAAATATTCCAGACTGCTCGACTAATCAATTGCGGATGGTTTGGAAGCATCGTCTTCTCTGACTATTTCTCGTGCATCTTGGGTCTCGTTCGGACGGGTAGCAACTGGAGTTTAAGTCCTTTTGGCGTGCGTTTCCTATTTGGACCGAACCTTTGCATCGATTACTCACATACATCTATTCAGGATTTTCGAACGGCCGACCACGCCACTTTCGAACGCGGCAAAGGAAACGTGTGTAGTGTCGAGGTATGCCCATTCTTCGATCGTCTTACACAAGGCTGAGCACATGTAGTTCAACTGCCTCTACCGCTGGCATGCAACGACGAGTCAGAAGAACGAAAAATGGGTAGAACGATTGATGAGTGATATCTTCAAAGGGAAGCCTTTCGCAGAAGTGACTGCAGAGGACTTCAAGGCTGTTGGACAGCGTCTTCACAGTATGGATCAAGATCTGACTCATTGGACGTTTGGAAAGTAAGCCGTCTCCGGTACATTGTTCTGTTTTCTGTACTCACTGTTTCAATCTAGCCTGACACGTGGCGAGGATGGGACTTTCAATGATGAGAAACTAGCAAATATTCTGCATGATGCGTCGGTGTCTACTTCGAACGCTAAATACTTAACACTGATTGATGGTGTAGGACTGATGATCCGGCTGCCGCTTTTGGCGCGAGAGGCACGCCGGTCGCGATGCGTCTTCACGAAATAATGGGCATCGAACAGAACCGCCAATGGGGCACGTGCTCCATGAACGAATTCAGAAAGGTATCGGTCTTTCCTCGTTTCTGCCCATCCTTCCTAATCAGCTCTTCCCTTTAGTTCCTCGGACTCAAGAGTCAGTCGCTCGTTTTATCTCGAGAAGTCTTGCTGACGTTACTCTTTCTCAGCCCACAGCTCGTTCCTTGAATGGAACTCTAACCCGACGTTGCACATGCTGCCGAGAAACTGTACGGCCACATTGACAATTTAGAGCTGTACGTCGGACTGCAGGCAGAGGACGCCAAGCCCCTCGTCGACGGCGCCGGGCTTTGTCCGGGTTCGTTCTATTACTTTTAAGTCAAGACGGATCTTGGGGCTTACAATCCCCGCTACATAGGCTACACCGTCAGCCGAGCCATTCTGAGCGACGCGATCGCCCTTACTCGCGGCGACCGCTTCTTCACGCAAGACTACACGCCCGCTAACCTAACCACATGGGGTTTCGCGGACTGCCAGCGTGACCCGAATGCATTCGGGTTCGGAAGTGCGCTCGGGAAGCTGTTCCTCCGGACGCTTCCCAAGGAGTTTGGAGAAGACGGCAACAGCGTGTACGCGTTCTTCCCGCTCATGACGCCCGGATCGATGAAGGTGCATCTCGAGAAGATGGGCCAGGCGGACAAGTATGACTTTACGCGCCCGATGAAGAAGGTGACGATTACCGGAGATGAGGCGCAGAGGCGTATCGTCAAGAGGGGGGCTGCTGTTCTGGATTTGGGAGGTCGAGGGTAGGCGGACATTTTTGCTCCGTTCGGGTATTCCGGTTACTCACCAGGCGCCGGCAGGTTCTATCCCATTCAGAAGGATGAGAAACGCCGCAACATAGTTATCGGCGCGTTGGTCAAGCTCATTGGGTCGGAGGATCGTGTTGGAGAGTACTTCTTTAGCCATACGACGTCGCTGATAAAGCTTAATTCTTTTGCCGTGGTCGGCGGCAAACAGCGCGTCGTTGACGTTGTTAGAGATGTGTTCAAGATGCTCACAATGGTTTGGGCTGCTGATGTTGTGCGTTCATTTCTCAATTGTTGCTATACAACCCGTTTGACTCTGCTACAGGGTGGCATCACACTCAAGACGAATGATGCGCCTCATGGAATGTATAATGCCTACGAGCTGTTTGATATTCTTGGAGACCTTTACGAGCAAGTAAACGTTGCTGTTTTGATGATCAACGGCTAACAATCACATTTAGATACGTATTTATGAATGTCGATCAGGCTAGGTTGATGCTCCTCAAGGAAAAGGTGTCGGCCGATGTCAAGAAACTCGCGCAGCACATCAAGTCTTCCGTCGCTGCCAATAGCTGGGTGAGAAATATCACCCATGTGTCTGCCTCCCGCTGAATAGAATCAAGTTCCCGAATCTAACGATTTTCGGGAGGAAGAAGGAAAACGACGATGTCGACGAGAAGCAGTTTGCGAAACGTCTGAGCGAAGTGGGCGTGCCGGCTGATGAGATGGTGAATACTATCCTCGCGATCATGGTGGGCGCCTCGGTTGAACTGTCACTCGGTACTTTGATTGTCTCTTCCGTTCCGTCCGTGCCCGACTGATGCGCGTCGCAGCTATGACGAATGCGCTTGATTGGGCCTTTGAGCGCAAGGTAGTAATCGACAAGTCTGACGCTGTCAACAAGCAGCTCAAGGACGCCTTGCACACTGGATCGGGGAGGCCATTTGAGTGGGGCCATGGCGTTTCAAAGTTGGTCGCAATTTCTCCCCCGTGAATCTACGAACTAAATGTATTTCTAGATGCTTGGGAGACGAACTGACGATTAAAGTGACGGATTTTGTTTACTTCTGGATGCAAAAAAACTGATGGTCTCGGCAGATTCTCGCGGAGACTTTACGGGCAGTGTTCAGCTTCCCTGGAATGTGTCGCGGACCGGGGAACTCGGGTGCGCTTAATAGGTGCGCGCGCCGTGCTGATTTTTTTTCATTAATTCATTTTGATTTAATTGATAGGTTTTTGGTTGAGCACGAGGAGCTGCAGTATGGATATCTCGACAAGGAGGGGAAGCTGACACCTTGGCCTAGTTCTATGATGGTGAAGGTGAGATTGACATACTCGATGCGATCGGCATTCAAATTGTTTTGGCAGTACAACGCACAGTGACGGCTGGGCTAGGGCTGGGTGAGCGGTGATTGCCATTTCTGGGAAAGTAGTTTTAATGGACCGTGGTATTTCTAAATCTGTTTCATCTGTTCAGTGTACGATACGTTTTAGCGCGTTCCTTCTGTTCATGATTGCTTGATGGGCTCGGCATGAACATTGAAGATCACACATGTATGTATCGGGAAATTACTTTGAAGCGAAAACAAGAGTCAGGCGAAATGAAGAAAAATGACACAACCTCCAAAACTATGTATTTTTCAGTATTGAATCCGAACCTGAATGAAAAAGATTACTTTTCTTACCTTTCTGCCAAAGATACTTATAGCGAGAATGAAAAAAAAAAAATAGGGCGATCGGAGGGAATGGAGCTTGGTGATGGGGGTAAGTTTGGTGCTCAATGGATAGCTCCAACCCACATACAGGGAGGGTTTTTGAAAATTTCCAGGCAATCCGAGTAAAGCCTGAAGAGTTATGGGGAACGCGTCGCGTCCCAGCCGGAGGCGCGTTCGATCACAGTGATCGGCCATTTTGGCGGGCAATCAACGCCCCACGAAAAGCTCATATCTCAACAACCGTCAAAGATTTGAACTGACTCACTTGGGAACTTCGATTCAGCCGGGAAAAAATACATAGTTTGGGGGCTTCATGTCAAAAATCCTCAATTCCCACCTCTTGAGAGCAAAAACATTGAAGAATTCGTGTGCTCCTGTGAGTACTATCTGTGCCAGCGGTGGGTACTAGTGACAGAGATTAAATTGTAGCACCCGTAATTCTGAACCCTCCGGCCTGAAAACTTCAGGCATTGGACTTATGTATCTTATCTTTGAGTCTGCAAGAGCTCTCGAGCAAAGTCTGCAAGAAATATAAGCTCTCAAGCAAACGATATTTGCCCACCAGAGACCTGACAGAAAGTGCAGGCCATTTTGGAACGAACCTCTTGGGGGGCAGCCGGGGTCCTCTTCATGCTGTTCATGATTGCTTGATGGGCGCGGCATGAAGATCACACATGTAATATATCGGGAAATAATTACTTTGAGGCGACAAACATGCAAGAATTCGTGTGCGCTATCGGGGTAATGGGTGTCATGTAGGCGACTGAGGCCGAAAGGACAAAGGCGAGGACGAAACGAGACAAGAACCTGATGGTGGGCGCAGGTAATAATAGAAAAGAAAGAAAAAGTCTTGATTGAATGAAAATGCCGGCGGGTCCGAGAAGACGGAGGCAATATTCCGGCAGAGCTGTCAGTTTGTGAGGGAATGAAGGTGGGGAAAGATGACGGAATGGAGGGAGGGCGAGCAGAGACGGCTCAGAGACGGCCGCAACAGTCCTGCACAGCACAGTAGGGCAGCGCGGTGGGTCACGTGTAATAAACTGCTTTCAGTTAACAACTACGACAAGGACCGCAGCGGGTGAGCATCGAGTACGACAGTTGGACATCGTGTCCGGCGACGAGGAAAGGCTCGGTCCAGCGTACAACAGGCGGGAAGAGCTTACGTGAACGATCACGATTCGTTGCTAGAGAGACGGTGGGGAGATTCATTTTGTTGTTGCTGTAACTGAAAGGAGGCAGGAGGGGAAGCCTCAAGCAATAGCCTGATGTCCCTGCCGGACAGGTCTGCCTCCAACCACCGCCATCGCCAAAGCAAAATCACAGTCGAATACCATCGCCCTTCACGGGAATCGATACAAGAATACAACGCCTTGCTCGCTGAGGCGAACCAGCACGCCTCTGCGAACCAATTTCCCGCTCCTTCGCACTTTGTCCCGAGCCGCGCCCCGCCGCCTCCGCCGCCGCCTTCCTCCAAACCGAACCAGCCCCCACCGCGTGTCCGCAACTCGTTGCAGAAGCCAAACCCCCGCGCCCGCAAACCGAGCCAGTCCGACATGGCTTATGCTACTGCCCCTCCACCGCGCCCTTCCCGCGCAAACACCGCCAATCTGAACGATATCCTCGCCGAGCCAGTTCAACAGCCGAACCCATCCCTTTTAGCTCGGCGACTGTCTACTCCAGCGCCGCCACCGCCGCAACAAGATGAGTTTTATGCCGACCCCGCCATGTCGATGCCGCCGAGTAGTGAGTTCACTGTAGGTGGTACAATTACTCCAGGGCGAGCTCGCAGCGGCACGTCGTCCAACAAGCAGAAAAAGAGTGTCCTTGGCTTCATTTTCAATACCCAAAAGCGACCTGAAATCAGTACGCCGTATGATCCTGTCCATCTCACCCATGTCGGTTTCAACTCATCGACGGGCGAGTTCACTGGGCTGCCCAAGGAATGGCAACAGCTGCTGCAGGAGAGCGGCATCTCGCGTCTGGAGCAGGAAAAGAATCCACAGGCGGTCATGGAGATTGTCAAGTTTTACCAGGAGGGCCACGGCGACGTCTGGGACAAGATGGGCGCTGTAGAGGCAGAAGATTATGGCACGATGGTCTGCTGCCTTGTCCATTTCTGTGTTATTCGTACTTACTGACTATTTGGCACAGCGGTCACCGCCTCCGCCTCCCAAAAAGCAGGCAACATCAAACGGTGCTCCAACGGCATATCGCCCCGCCCCTACACCTCCGACGACACTGACCCCGGCCCTTGACCGCTCCACCTCCCAGCGGACACCAGCCAACACAACCAAACAACCTTCATCCACCGTGAAACGGTCTAATACCACCCGCGATAAACGTTCTCCTGCTCCTGCTCCCCCCAAACAACAGCCGACACCTAAACACTCTCCAGGTTCATCGTCCACAGATCTTCCCCTTAAACCCACACAAGGCCGCAGTCAGCCACAGCAGCAGAGTCCCGCTGCCCAGAGCCTGGCAAAGGCCGCAGGTGTCGCTACTCCTCGTCGCCGAGAGAAGAAGGTTGACAAGGCCAAGGATGAGGACATTGTCAAACGCTTGCAAGCCATATGCACTGATGCTGACCCGACGCGTCTCTACCGCAACCTCGTCAAGATCGGCCAGGGTGCCAGTGGCGGCGTTTACACCGCCTACCAGGTTGGCACCAACATGTCGGTCGCAATCAAGCAGATGGACCTCGAGAAGCAGCCGAAGAAAGACCTTATTATCAACGAGATCCTCGTCATGCGCGCATCCCGACACCCGAATATTGTCAACTACATTGACTCGTTTCTTCACAAGAACGACCTATGGTCGTCATGGAGTACATGGAGGGCGGCTCGCTTACAGACGTTGTCACTGCCAATCTCATGACAGAAGGACAGATAGCCGCCGTCTCACGCGAAACTGCGCAAGGTCTCGAGCATCTTCATCGACACGGCGTCATTCATCGTGATATCAAGAGTGACAATGTTCTCCTGAGCATGGTCGGTGATATCAAGCTCACGGATTTCGGTTTTTGCGCGCAGATCAGCGATCCGGCGAGTGCGAAGCGGACAACGATGGTTGGCACACCGTATTGGATGGCGCCGGAGGTTGTAACGCGGAAGGAATACGGCCCAAAGGTCGACATATGGTCTCTAGGTATCATGGCCATCGAAATGATCGAGGGTGAACCACCATACCTCAATCAGAACCCTTTGAAGGCACTGTACCTGATTGCTACCAACGGCACGCCATCTATCCAGAATCCGGGTATGTTCCTTTTTTTCATTTTCATTTTGCAACGTGTGCCTGACAATTGTGTGTGTAGAAAACCTCAGCGCGACGTTTACGGATTACCTGGCCAAGACGCTGGAGGTGGATGCGGAGAGGCGACCCAATGCGACACAGCTCTTGGCCATCCCTTCTTCAAGCTTTCGGAGCCACTTCGCACGCTT
>JADNRX010000524.1:0-35972 GCA_015501595.1 Hymenopellis radicata | reverse complement strand
CATTCGGGCGGAATCATGTTGTCGATGTTCCTGGGGTTATCCAGCTTAGCGGTGGTGATGATGAAGTCGTTCTTGGCGACAGCTAGCTGCTCCCACGTGAGGGACGAATCGAACCAGTCACTAAACGGCGGGGCAGCTCGTGCTACTAGGTTATTCTTGGGACGCGCCCGGGGATGAAGGCCGTCGCATGAGATTTGATGCCGCGTAGAAAGGATCAACATAACGTAAAAGAGCGACTCCAAATCGTGTCGATAGAGGTGTACGAGCTCGCTACGGTGAGAGCGGAGCAAGTCCACTGCCATGAAAGGCGGCGTGCCAGTGCGCATGAAGGATGTCGCCTTCTGATCCTCGAGGTCTGCCACGAGGGAGGAGAGGTCCATATCGTTCAGGACGCCGTATACAGCACCATCGTCGCCGTAACGATACATGATGTTACTCATGCTGATATCGCGGTGCAAGATACGGGGGACATCGTGAAGCCATTTGTGACCTGAAACAAAGTGAGTGACATCGTCGTAAAGGCAGGGAACAATCAACGCACAGTTAAGAACGTCGAAAAACACTTGCGCGAAATCAGACGCGCACGGTAACGTGTTAATTGGAAACAATTCCTCCAGGATCACGATATGCAGCGTGCGATACTCGTAATGGTACTTTCCTCCTGCGACATAGGAAGCCTCCTCGTTCAGGAAGGAAGCAACGCGATCTTGGGTGGAACCTGCGGACGTCTTGATATCCTCTGCGTGGAGGATCTTCGGAAGATGGTTGAGCACCCAATGACTCTCGCCACCAATCTTGATCGCGGCGTCTCTGGCTGCATTAACCAGTTTCTCTTCCGGCTCCCGCGACAAGCTTGGGCAACTGATCTTGATAACCACGCTTTCAGTGGGACGGTCCTTGCGGTGTGCTCTGACAACGTAGGTGAGACGGCCAATAATACCGGCCTGGCGGAACAAAACTTCGGTGATAACGTAGCATCCAAATGAGGTCTCTAAAACCATATTCTTCAAAAGATTGGACCAGACACGAGTGCCTTTGCTGTCTCCCAACTTCTCCGCCATGAATCCTAGATTGTGGGTGAACTCCTGATGGTCGTGGATAATGTTTCTGAAGCCGCGGTCCACGGCGTTCATTCGGTGGAGGGCAATGACCATGGAGAGGAAGAAGGCTTTGCCCTCTCCAGTGGACATGTCGACAGGCGACGCGACCAGAATGACAGAAGCATCGTAATACATTAGCTGCAAACGGGTGCGATCGACAAGCGACATGATGAAGTGCGAGCGAAGGGGAGTGAGGGAAAGGGCTTCCATGGCGTAGCTAGCGCATTGAACCTGGACGTCTTCCAGCTTCCTTGGGGATCTGACAGCACGCCTTTGGCTCTCGCCGACGCGGGCGACCTTCTGGGTAGCCGAATGGTGGTCCTGCAGTTGCTTCCTCTTCCTGCTGCCAGGCTCAGGGTCAGCAATGTTAGCGTCTTCTTCAGCCTCGGAGTCGGCCTCCTCCTCGTCCTCCTCTGGAAGTCCTGTGCCATCGGTTTCTTCGGGGATACCTAAGACTTCCTTCCTCAGTTCCTCGACCCCTTCAAACCCTGAACACGAGTCAGTAGATGATTATCTAGTGCAAATATCAACATACCCGCTGGCATCTGAGTCTTCACGGTCCTAAAACCGTGCAAAGTCGCCATATAACAACGTTCCGACTTGCGCTTTCATCTCCTCTACTCCGACAAGCATGGCCGCACCAAGGGTTCTCCCACACAGAGTAGAGCGCAGACGGTTTCCTTGCAACAGCAACTGTCGGTACACGTATCCAAGGTCGGGACTGACGCCATCGGCGTAGACACCGTACTTGAGTCGAACAGGATCATTTTTGTAAAAACGGATGCGGTCGGATGCAGCGATTTTTGGGTACTTCTTGTCTAGAAGTTCCAAAGCAGCGTTGTAAACGGAGACGCGTGAGTCGTAGAGGACTTTCTCTGTCCTTGGGCCGGTACGATTGTCAATGCACAAGTCGAGATACGAACTCCAAGCTTCCGCGAAGGCTGCGTCTGTCTCTATGTCGCCGATCAGACCTTGCCATTCCTTGCTCTGCCGGGTCTCGAAAGCGACATCGAAGACTACACGGAGAAAATCGTCGGCGGGGACGGAGACGCGATTGTTCTCCAGGTCCTCCCGAATATAGGCGTGGTAGTTCTGGCGATAGTATTTGGCGCCTTGATGGACGAGACCCTCCTCGTAGGCCGTCAAAGCGGCTGAGCCACGGGCAGCTGGTGTGCTATCCACGGCCATGCTGGACAGCCTGAAGTCATTGCTGGCCTTCATCTGCCGCATAGAGGTCGGCGTTTTGGGACGTGCCGGGGGCGCTGGGAAAACAGGACGTGCTGAAGAATTGGAACGTGGGGGAGTACGGGGATTGGATGTTGAGGACTCTTCGGAGTCGGACTTGTCCACATAATTGACTTTCCGTTTGCGCTGTCTGAGCGAAGGCGCCATGTCTGTCGCGTGGAATGAAGGGGGGAAGATAGAAAGCGGAAGAGCGTAGAGCAGCATTTTAAATAGATATCTTTTAGTAACGTGACTGCACAGAAAGTGGACGAAACGAGCCAACAATGGGCTCAACAATGGGTGATCGAGAGAGAAAGGCGTGTCCACGTGCCCGTGTTACCAAAACAAACAATGCCACAGTCCTGTTACCTCTTTTGGAAGGCTGTCGCGTTCTTCATTGTTGGCCACAAATGCAAGACAAATGGTTTAGCCCCGTGTCGAGCACATTGTTTCTACGGCGAAGGAAATAACTGATTTCCCGTCAACTGACAAAGAATACTTTTTCACTTTTTCAACACTAACCCTGGGTCCTACAAGGAAATAAACGTGTTTTAATGAGAATCGCGTCCGATGTGGCCAAGCAATGACGCGCTAAGCGCAGTACATTCAAACATTCAAGTCGTGTTCACGAATGGAAAGATTATCCCCGCTCTCAATAGCAATTTCCATCTTTCTCTGAGCAGGATTTGATCCAAACTGCATCGTAGACAACTGAGTCCCCTTCTCCCTACGCAACGTATTCTGCGACCACGCCCGCCCAAGAACCACGCGAAGCATAATCAACTCAGGTCCAATGCACTGAGTTAATATTGTCAATCATCATCGTCAGATCAAGGCGAACGGACGAACCTCCAGCTGCACCCAAAGCGAAACGAACAAGTTCTGCGCCGTATTACTATCTCCAAATAGTCCCAACAGGACTGCGCTCAGAATCGTGAACGGCAGCGCACTTTCCACAACGATTGCAGCGATGCCTGTGTACAGAGTCTTCGCTTGCTCAGGACCAAGCGCGTCGAGGACTTGTTTCCGGTGGAACCAAATGCGCCCAACGATCTGCAGTGTGAAGACGATGTTGATGATCATGAGAATCAACCAGACACCGAGGGACAGCGGCACCATGCCCGAGCTAGGCAAGGCGATCTGAACGACAGTGAGGATTGAGAGGACTTGATAGATGATAGCGTAAGTGGAGTGTCAACTGAGCTCAGTTTGAGAAATAACGTACTAACTGTCACGAGATAGAAGAGTGTGTTGAAGAGGATAATGTACCAACGGTAGTTCCAAAGGAGGATAACGCGATAAAGCTGTCCGTTCAGCTTCGTTAGGCGCTGCACCACATCCTCCCACGTACCAAAGGTCCGTCGGCCATAGTGGAGATAACAATAGTCGTACAGTTTCCCAGAGTCAGGATCGGCGCCGTCTGCTGTCCAAAGAGATACCCGATAGCGCCGCCAGGATACTCGCGCAGGTTAATCCACGCGTTCTCATTAAACTGGATGCTGCACGCCAGGTTGATCGTACCAAGGACGATTTAAGGAGACCGTTGAACACGATTTGGCCGATAAACACTTCGACGCGTTGCGACTTGCGTTGTTGGATCGTGTAGTACATGACGATGGAGAAGACCGAGGCATGGATACCTATAGAATGGAGTTGAACGGGAGTTTACGACGCGTAAATAAACAGAAGAGTACCATAACCAATGGAAGCTATATGAGTTGAGGCATAGGTGGATTGTTCGTACCAGAGAGATTCACTGTCTTCCTGTGTGGCCCAAGGGGAGGGCATGATTGATCCCGTTCAAGAAATCTCGCGACTGCCAATTTAAGGCCTTGACACGACCCTTTATGGGAATATCAAGCCGTACTCACCTGTACGCAACCCGTTTCCCCTTCATCCGAATCATCCCTTGCACTGCTCCTTGATGGACAGTTTATCTTGCTGATTATCTATGTGATAATCTACTGCTGATACATACTTACTGTTACTACTGTCATTGTAGTCGTCGGACACGCATTCAGTATATATATACAGTACGTACATGCAATGGTACGGTGTGCTTTACCTCCTCCTCCTCTGAAAACCCGCTAGATTCCAATACCCTTGATTAGGAGACGTCGACATAGGAACAGAATTGATGATCAGACAGTCAACTAAAGTACACGCGGATTTGGACCGCTGCTAACCTGTAAACTGAGCTATGGGCGCGGAAGTCACTAGCATATTGAAGGCACTTGCCACATGTCAAGCAATCCTGTTGGATTCGTTCTCGTACCCTTCCCATTTGCCGAGCTGATCCTCAATATCGAGCATCCTGGTACCGTAAAAGATGTGCGCCGTAGGCTTGAGATAGTCCCAATCCTTGATCTTCCCATTCTCGTCTCGCGCCAGCTGCCCACCCCACATACTCCAGGTATTCTTTTTGGCGTTATACGAAGCCACGGAGGCGCCGCAGTTTGTGCAGCGATGGCGATTCTTCCACGGCTTGCTGAGAACACTGTACACATCGGTACGAATCTGAGGGTCGTGAGTCCAGGTGAATGCACTGTCAGGGAAGTGCATTGTGTGGATGAATGCGGAGGCTGGAGATAATCAACATCAGATTTAGATGCGTTGTTAATAGACGAGATAGCGCCCACAAGTTAGACGTTGACAGAGAGTACAATGGCAGTAGGCGCTCAGGATGGGCTTGCCCACGATTTTCCATGAGGTCTGGCCACAAAAGCAGCTTCCTTCGTGAGTTGGTTCTGAATCCATCATGGTAGACGAAGTTTAAGCCGCAGAAATGGAGCGTGTGAGCAGTCTGAGTGAGCAGTGAGCACATTGCGGGTCAGGCGAGTGTGATTAAGAATAGACGGTAGATACTAATGAGTTTCTACAGCCAGAAAGTACAAGAAAGAGCCGCCAGGAATCGAAACTATACTGAACCGCAGAAGATTATTGAGAGATAAGATCCAGGAGAAAGCCGTTCATGATGAGCTAAGCGGGGTTGCGGACCGCGGTACGCCGCCGAGATACTCCGACCTGTTCGACTCTGCGTTCTCCATATTTCTGGTCAGTCCAAGGTTCTCCTACTGTGTCGTACGACCCATTCACAGTCGTCGCAGGCATAGCCGTCAATTTGCCTGTTGATAAAAAGGCGAAAACATGGTCTCGGCGCCGACTCTGACTGTGCGCTGGCCTCTGTTTCTCCTCCTACGGCCCATGTCTTATTCCACGTATAGGTTATCCGGTACACGGCCCTCTTCAGTGGCATCGTATATGGCTGGTCCCACCGTCGTTCTCTACAAGCAGCCCACACAGCCCACAAAATAGAGCACGCTGAGCATGAACGGGAGCGGTTAATTGCAGAGGCGAAGGAGGCATGGAAGAGGAAGCAGGCGTCGAAGGGGAAGGATTCTAGTGAGATTTTGGCCTTTTCTTATCGATGATAACCAACTAACGCCTTGCCAGTTGTTACCGACCCAGAGGACCCGCGCTTTGACCTAGAGAAGCTTTTTGCACACTGGGAAAAGGCCGTATAACAATGTCACTTTGTTGTTTTCCCGTATAGACCCTCATCCACCCCACTACTGAACCCGAAAGCCCGCAATATTTATTCCACCATATTATCGTACGCCAACTGAACCGAAAATATACTGAAAGGATCCCCGCCAAAAATTTATGCTTCCGTTCCTCTCACGTGAACTGTACGCGTCGCGTCGCTTGCAAAGCTTCCGCCAGTTCGTGGTTGTCTCTTAACATGACGTGTATCGAAGGTCAGACATTGCAAAGCATCTCTGAGTTAGCGGAACTGATACTTTTCAACTGATCCGATGTCTGTCTCTGTTCACGGAGAAAGGCAAGTCACTTTTGTTCAAGCGATTGGCCTATTCAAATTCACAGTTTTTCCCACAACCGAAGCGTCCCCATTCAACTGCCAGAGTCTGATAATGTTATTCTAGTGTGACCACAGGCTGCCTTGACTTGCGTCATCCTGAACAAGTTGAGCTCATGTCGATGCTCGAAAAGGCTCCCAATTCCTTGGAAGGGATGCCTCTTGTGATGGCGGATAGCCGCTTTAACATCGTCAGAGCTCACCAAACGTGTTCGGAGGAGCAAGGGCGCTCTATCGCGATCAATCTCACTCTACCCATCGCGTCGCGGAGTTCCGAGGAAAAACTCGTCGCCAAGAAAGCGTTACGAATTCTTGTTGGGGAAGAATCGCTTTTAGCTGACCAGCGCTTCTGACTTCGCTCAAATGTTTTTCGACGTACTCAACAGTACATTCCTTGTTCGCCTTCCCTTACGCTAACATTACTAACTATTTTTCAAGTCACAAACGACTTCACGACCTCCGCCGTGTCTTGCGCTGTGATATTAGCATCAATAAAATCATGTGACGATGGCGCTGTCTACGGCGCCCTGAAAGACACATACCTGTCGTCCTAAATTGTTGTGTAAGCGGTTGATCCGGGCTGAAGGGGTTCATTTTTCCTGCTCTCTGAACATTTCTTCACTGCACCCCGCCTTACTTAAACCCGACTCTCGCCTTTCGCCTAAGCATCGCCAGAAAGGTCCACAGGTCTCCGAAAGGAGAGCGTATGCGTTACCGCAGTCGACGTTCCTTAATGAACGCGCTCATCCGACTGTCCTTTGTTCCATCTCACTTCGCTCTAGACCTTGTCAAGCTCGACGCCCCGCAGAATGGCTTCATCGTCAGACGCACCCACGAACGTATGCGATTGCTTGAAAGGCACGAGACTTGACACACGAGATAGCAGCTATGTCTTAGGAGAAATTCTTTTTCGTCGACCCGGTGACCGCTTCGTCGTCAGAGCATGATGAAGTCCTTCGCAGGCAAGGATCTTCGAGTTCCGGAGGAAACATTGTAGACTACTTGGACTTATGGAATGGTATCGACACATTGTATACTATGTTTATTATTTAGTTTCCTGATGTTACCTTTGGATTGAGAGTGAGGTATCAATAACGTAGGGGGAAACGGAGCTTAGCGGCCCAAGCACGGAGGTTGCCTTTCATCCATCAACAACACTTCAGAATATTCCACCCTCAACTTGCTACCTCCTACCTGATATTTATTTACACAACTCATGTCTAAACGTGTCCTCGGCTCGGGAACTCTTACTCAGTCATACCCTTATTCAAATTGTCCAGATGATGAAGTGCGAACGTAAGTATGTGCTTTCCAAGCATATACGTCTCTTCCTAATATCTGTGAACTTTGACAGGCGGCTTTATAAGTAGCCTTTACGAGCCTATGATAACAGCCGCGGGTATTCCTTCCTGTCCGGGAATTGCATCACTGCTTGATGCAGATATCATTATTGGTGCGAAGCAATCCTATGTGCTCGACGGCCTGGACCCCCTTATTGGCAAGACTATCCAAGACGTCTTGAAGTGTGCATTTAGTCTCTTAGAAACAGACGCTATATACACGATCGATTTTTGTAGTATGAGTTGATCGATGTGTATAGAGTCTGTCGATTAAGTTGGGGTCTGTACCGTGCTTGAGCTTATTATGTAAGTTGCTGCCGAATTGGGCGACATGTATTTTCGCTTTCACCACCACCACGTCCGACGTCCCGCCTAGTACTACTCCATGATCCTCTCGCTGCTCTGAATAATGAAACGACCTCTCTTATCTGTCTCGCTATAGCCTATTTGGGTGAGGGTGTCGTGGGACCTGGCATTGCGCCGTTTGCTGGCGGGCAGTGCATACAGGTGCGTTCCACCCAACTACAGCTTACACCTTGAATACTCACAATGAAATTAGGTTATAATGCAGTATCAGTGGATCAACGACATAGCGCGCACGCTGGATGGGACGGCCAAGGAATGACAATGCCAATACATGCCCCCAAAGAATGCGGACGAAGGCCTGAAATGGAGTCACGAATCCTCTCCTAGCCATTGCTCACGACGAGCAGGATTTTGCGGACAGCAGCAAAGTCACCAGGGACATTTTGGGCTTCGTGAACGGTTGATCAACTGCCATCCCTTTGGCCCACCGCACTTTTTACAGGCAGAGGACGTCCCAACCACCAGCAACAATGACGATGCCGAATCTCGCCTTCCAGCACCCGTCGTCCAACCGCATTCAAATGACAGGAGGTCCCAGACAGATACACGGCTCAAGACTTTCTGGAGGCGCTTTCGGCGGCGCATGAAGTCGACGATGACATGATAACCACCCACCACAGCCCCTACTCATGCCCGGGGGCACGTCTAAGGACCACGAGACGGAGATATGAGATAGTTGTGGATAGATGTTGGTAAAGGAGTATGTACTATGCAAGCTCGTCGTATGTGTCCGTCGTGGACGATTCAGGCAGCACCACCCGTCCTCTCAGTCAGTAATTAAAATTGTAATTTGAGCTTCTTTGCCTACGCTTTCTTCTGCACATAACGTGAAATATGCGGGGCTTTGGCGTGGCGCGAGTCTTGCTCTATAGCTGAGCGTACGTGACCTGTCTTAAAATGGTCAACTTACGTAATAAGCCCAACCGCGGTACAGCCCCCCACTTAAACACTAGACTAGTGTGCATTACCGGAATGGGTAACCGAAACGGTATTAGACTTCATTTTATTGTGTTAGTATGCCCTTTGGAGCTGATAATCAGCTTTCAGAACCCCAATGTACCCCCAATCATCACCCTTCCGTTTATGTCAGCTCTATCCGTGACGAAGATGAATTTGCAGTGCAAGAAGGCTCGCTGGCACTCAAACTCAACAGAATATGGCTTCAACTTAGCCTGGAAGGACTCCGATATCTCTCGCTCTGAGAATCAAGGAGTCGTCGACTTGGCATTACATCGCACAGCCTCCGTCCACATCGCTGTTGTCCTCCACTGCTACCGTGATTTCGCAAAGATGCCGCTGCTATATCCCAGTCTTCTCGCCACACCAGCATACGACTGTCTGTTTGAATATGTCTGGCATGACGTGCTCTGCGACGCAGGCATAACCCTCAAGTAAGGTTTTCCTTCATGACGATGCCTTCAACTTATATGGACTCCAGCTTCCGTCCTCGCTGGTCCATGTATGCTAGTGAACACAACGGTCAGGAATGGCCAGTAGTGATTCCTGATGTTGTTCTTTCCGCTCAGGTTCCCGAGTCGCAATCCGGCCAGTCCCATTATGCGATGTGCGCTCATCAACGTCATCCCGCATATGCTTACAATGACCACTCTGAGAGCGAGTTGTTGGAAGTTCCATTGCTCCTTGTCGAGTACAATAAGACCGCCGAAGATGCCAGAAACGATGGAATCGACACTCACCAAGCTCATTTATGCGCTTCCATGACTGCTACCTTGGCGCTGTATCACGCTCTTGGTCTGGACAACCCCGTATTTGGACTCTACTTCAAATCAGCATACACGGTCATCATGTTTGCCGGCTTCCAGGATGAACGGGGAAAGGTGCACAAATGTTCTCATTTGCATTTACAATGCTGACTAACTTCGACTGATTTCTAGCCTGTCGTTCATCCGATTCGAGTATCCAAAGCCATCCAATCGATCTTCGATCTCCAGAACAAAGTTCACGTATTTCACCTGTACACAATACTGCGGAATCTTCGAACTGTTGCCAAAGGGATCTCTGAACGCCTTCTTCCTTTGGTTCCCAACGCCAACAAACTCGAACCGAATGAAATGAAGCATGAATGGCCGACGTCAAAGGACGCAAAATGGTCCGAGGAACATAGGCTTCCCATGGATAGAGGGCATCCGCCATTGATTGAGGAAGACCCAGTTCTCAGGTAGGAATGCCGCGTTTGATTCGAACGAGTATGAACCATCCTTTTTAGATTCATCTTTGCACGATCTCAGAACGAAATTGATGAATGGCTTAGGGACGGCAAAATCACCATCGTCCCACGACCTCAACCAATGGGCGCTCTCCCAACCCATACACAGGAATGGCTAAGGTTCCTGTCGCTTGAGATCCGTGGATGTGAGACCTGGATTCTGGTAACGTATACATTACTAGACTTCAATGACACTCTAACACAGTCTTGATATCCACAGGATGCAATGAAGGACTGCAAGAAAGGCATGACGGGTCGCACCCAGGGCCTTGTGGATGCCTGCTGGTTCTCTCATCGTGCAGATCTGCTGGGCGCCGAGCCACCATGTAAACACGAAGATTTCATCATACACATGAGCTCTAGTCTCCAATTTTCCATAACCATCTGTTCTCACGCCCAAGATCTGCAACAGAAAGTCCTCGATTTGGGCCATTCCCACACTACGCGTTGGCAGACGCTCTATCGTACTTTTTTCTCGACGGCTTGGAGATGCTCTCACGAGATGGAACTGCGGTAGCAAATCTGTTTCTCCCTTGATATTCTCGTTCTTACCATATTACTAGATACAACCCTCCATGGGTGGTCCACGGTGAGCTCAGAGCCGGTCTTATTTCTCTGAACCCACCAGATGAGGCGCGGCCGATATTGTATTCCTTGCCTCTACGGAATCCCTTGGTAGCCGGCATGTCGCCGAATGGAACAGGCTCACAGCAGCAGGCTTCGACTGGCACAGAGCAACCTGTGATCTTAGCCCGTCAATTGACCTAGAAGCTAAAGACCTTCGACACTTGGCCACCGAGCTGCCAATTTTCGTGACAGAGTTCGTGCTCACGCATGACAACGCGAAGGAAAGAGCCATGCATCTCGCCCATCTCGCCACCGCCATGCGCACCGCACTCGCAGTGTGGGAAATGCACTGCGTCGATTCTGCGACCATCCTTGGGCTTCTGGTTGACCGCAATAAGGTCAGTGTCGTGCTCGGGTGGATTGACAAAGGAAGCAAGGTACGCGCGCGTTTCGGGTTTCAACATGACTCCATGAAATTGACCACCAAAATTCGCAGCAATACATGGTGCAGGAGATTTCCGACTCCAGATACGTTTTCGATATCACTGAGCCATATGGCGCGTTCAGGCTTTTCCAGATGCTGAGGGCACAGAGTTCAATGCCATTTCTGGATCATATCCAGGGCCTTATTGATGCCCATACCAATGAGGCAATGCAGGCAGTTTCCCATCTGGAGTATCAGTCGTGGAAGTCGCCCAAGCGAGTTCCAGGCGGGTTGTTTGATCATACAGACGAGGCAGACAGCGCATTGAACATGCAGACCTGGAGCCTGAGAGCCGGCTCATCCTGAATGCTTTTTGTAATTATTGACCGTGTAACAGTTACTAGTAAATTCAGTCAACTTGTCCAGACCTGCATCTGTACAGTGGACCTGCTACTCGTCTGTTGGGAAGTCGATTGGTAAGTAACGCTCGAACGACACCGGGCAATGTATCATTGTATGGGATGCACGCTTGAAGTGAAGTTCCGGCTCAGTATCGCATTCCGAATAGTAGACAACGCGCATAGCTGGCTGCACACCCAGTGTTATCGCCGAAGTTCATTTCGCGCCATAGTATACCAATAATCAGTGGCATCCAATGCTCCAAGTAGATCATGCGAAAGAAGTTGAGATTAAAGTGATTAAAGACTGATTACAAGTATCAAGATCTCCGACTGAGTCCTCAGCCCAGTCAGAGCCGCTGTTCGTCATCATCCTCCCACTCATCAGCAACTCGTGCACTCCGCACCGCAGATACCTCAGGGTGCTCCCGCCAGTACTTGTTCACAAGGTGCATCACCTTCGAGAATCCGGGGTACAAGCCCATTGCCTGCTCGTACGGTGCTGCAAGGGGCCACTGTCAGTTGGCCAGGCAAGAGGCTTCCAACTCATTGAGGCTTACCAAGAGGTCGGCCATCGAGGCCAGCATCGATCTCCTCAGCAACTTGGATATCACGATCCGTCCAAACAGAAGGAATCAAGGGAGACTCAAGCACGGCATCATCTGAGCTGTCGCCATCATCAGTGAGCAGGGCTGCTTCATCGGCATGGCCCTGCGCCACGGCGCCTCCGTCGGTTCTGCTCTCCTGCTCGTTCAGTCCGACGTTGGCACCACCAGTGCCTTCAGTGCATCTGCGCTTGGGAGACGAGATTGCTGGGACCGTGGTCTGCTCTGCGACAGTCACAACATCCTGGACTTGTTCGAGCCCACAAAGAATGTTCTGCATCGATTGGAACAAGCCCCAGGCAAATCTGGCATACACATTCACGGGGTGTATACGGGCTGGAATGTTGACGGCTCGGAGATGATGTTCCGCTGCAAAATCTGCTAAGTCATCTGTGATACACACACAGACAGCCATGCCCGCATACGGCGCGAAAACGAAATGTCCGAGATCCATACCTTGCGCATTGAGGTCGGCGCGCATGGTGAGGCAGTTCGGCATGGAATTGATCCCTTTGGCATTTTGTGTTCGTCCAGACATCCCCATCTTGATCCACTGGTATTTGGATGAACAACGAGAGTTTTGAAGAGCGATCTCGCAACGCACCCAATTTGTCTCTGCCTCAGGAACCAGATGACAGCTCTGCAGACGGCTGATGTCGCCGCTCACTATACACCGGCCGTCGGTCATCTTCAGCACGGTACTGTAATCCGAGTCAATGCGACCGTGGGGGACGGGCTTTGGCTCCCATCACGTCGACGTTCCAATGTGAAGGCAGGTGGTTAGGTGGCTTCCAAGCGCGAAAAGATGTACAAATTGGATAGCGGCTATGTCAAAAGACGTCAGAAATGGAATTCGAAGACACGGGCGTCCGACGACGTACGGTTCGCCTCCTCTAACTCGGTATTCATACTTGCCAGGTGATAGAAGGGAGTGCTCGTTGGGCGGGGTCAGGTCGGCATCGGCACCGAGCACGCGAAGAGTTCCATCGCTGTTGTTTGCTATAATCCGAGCCGCATCTAGGACGACGGAGAAAGGGACACCGTAGCTGCCTGAGGGGGAGCAAAAAGCAACCAGCAGCAGCAGCAATCTGGGTGGTTCGTAATCCGGGTGGTATATGGCGACAGAACCGTTGTCTTGGAGTGCAGTGGTTGCCGGCTTTGCGGGCTTAGTGCCGCCAGCGACGAAGATGTTGCTCATTGTGTGAGTCTTGAGAGAAACGATGAAACGATGTCATAAGCCGAGAGATGAGCGGCGATATGAGACATGGACTGCTCGATAGGACGGTCAGCGTAGGCGACTACGTTTCGAGACCATATAATGACTTACGGTTTCGTAGAGTAGGACGACGGTAGTTACGGGATAAGGTTGAAAATAGCGGAGTGGGGAAAGGAAGAGAAAGGAAGAGAAGGAAGCGATGCCAAAAAGGGACGATGGTCGCGGGAACTCTTTTCGATCACTTCTCTCCTTCACACCTTTTTTTTCCTCCACGACGAAGTCATTTGACTGTTGAAGTCAACGTAGACCAGGCCTCCACCACCATGACCTAATTCACAGCCCACCTCGATGAGGGACCATTTTCGGGCCACAATAAATGCCAAATCACCTGTGTGAAGTTGGACGGTCCTGGAGTTGCCTTCGGCCACAACACCCCTTCTCTTGATCACAGAGGAGGGAGTGTAGGTCTACATACCTACTTAGGTCTCCTTTCCTCCTTGTTCTCACCCTTTTGCTTTCTACCCTCTGTGCAGTGTTCGGGGGCGATCAAAACAAACTGGAATAAGTTGTGTATCCTCCTTTGGAGAAGTCTACCGTCGAGCTGACCCCTTCGTTGTCAAAGAACAGCGCACGGATGCCTCTGGCACGTTCACACACCGCGGCTCGTGATCAAAATCAGTTTGCCCTGAACACCAGAGGATGAACTGGTTAGCAAAGCGAGGGCGGTACATAGCGATTGACGCTGGCGGCGACACGCACTGGGTTCTACGACACCTACCCCATATACTTCATGCGGAGCGCCTACAAATCATCCCTGGTACGACGCAAGCCAATGTTGCGCAAGTCCTGCATGACGCGTCCTGCGAATCCTGCGAAGAACACATCCTTGCGACGAGCGGCCTGGGACATTGCGCATTATTACCATGGAAGAGTTGTTCCCGATAGACACTCTACCGAGAACGCGTCTGACTTTGCGCAAGTGTTTTTCGATGTCCTAAATTGTGAGTAGTTTTGTTGTCCATTATTCCATCGTACTCATCCTCTTCTAGGTCATAAGTGGCTTTACGACACCTCCCGCATTTCGCATCGCGATATTAGTCTGGCGAACATCATGTACCGTTTTGACGACGAGGGCGACATTTACGGCGTCTTGATAGACATGGACCTCTCCTCTGACGACCTTGACGATCTCAAAGATCGGAAGGCAACGGGCCACCGCACTGGCACGCCACCTTTCATGACAATCGATCTGTTGCTGAACACATATATCGCCACGAACTAGAATCCATTTTCTACGTCATGTTGGTTCTCTTCAGTCGTTACGAAGTTTAAGGCCATCCAATCCACTTCCGTCGAGAACAGCAACTCAAGAAACGGAGTAACCTCCTCTCAGCGATTGGTTTGGTTCCACTCTAAGTTGAGACACGCTTGGGGAAAAGAAACTGGCTTTCATTATAGACGCGCCGCAATTGTATAGCCCACTCCACACTAACAACATAATGTCGTCTTCGTTCGTGGCTTCTCGGAATTGGGTGCGGTTACTCAAGTTTTCGCTGAGTAAAGGTCTTTGGGCTCAGATCGATGCTTCAGGAGAGGAAGAAAACGCGCTACTTAGAAACCTATATTTGACCATGAAACTAGGAGGCCATATCCAGTTCTCGACGTTCTTTGAAGTGATGAAGGTCTTTGAGGGGAACGAGCTGAGAGCGCCACCCGGATCTACAGTCGTGCAAACTATGGAGAGTCGAAGCAGATCCATCGTGCGCCGTTCGTTGTGACAAAGTCTCTAGGTGGCGCCGCAAAATCTGCGTTACTACGAACCTACATTTATCTTGGAAGCTTGAGAAGAAAGTTGGTGACATCTACTTATTCGGGAGCCTGCTCTTGATCATAATGGGTGGCCGTCTTGGGAGTGCAAGTAAGACCTTGAAGCGTAAAGTCCGATGAGACAGCGTCCGAGTCGAGGCAAACATCGATGCCTCAAATTCAATAATCTGCAGGCTAGGAAACGATTTCACCACTACTATATCATAGATTACATCTTTTCGTAGGCAATGTAGACCTGTGATGCCCGAAAATTAACAATCTTGCTTCTTCAGCATGAACGCAATCGCCGACAATCAAAGCGTGGGAACTCACCCTTGCTCATCCCAAGACCACCACCATCATGCCTGTCTCCGAATTTCCTTGGGATATGCTGAAGGCTGAAACCCTACGGACTATCAGTCGTGAAATTGGCATTGGCTATGTTACAACGCGCGAAGCTATGCTGGCGAACTTCCATCTTGTCGAGGAACAAGGCAGTATGTGTTTGACTTGACTTTTTGTCAGACAAGTCTTATAGGGACTACTCTAGTTGAAGCGTCCATCGAGGAGATCAAAGCGAAACAGCAGTCCGCTCGCTCTACTGCCAGTCCTAAACGCAAGAACGACAGCGCAAATGAAACCTCGCGCGCTAAACGACCGCGCCGCTCCGACGCGGCAGAATCCGTATCTACCCCTCGCCTGACCAGAACAACAGCAGCAGCAAGCACGACAGCGGGCGAGGAATCTCCCAGACGCAGTGCACGCAAGACCAAGCCTACCGAGAAGATTTCTGCACCCAAGAAGAAGGTGAAAAGCAAGGTCGGACCAGGGAGGGGAAGCGCAGGAAGGAAAAAGGCGCTGCCGCAGTCTGCCTCTGCACCAAACAGTCGTACGTCAACTTTTACTGGTGTAGTAGTTGCAAGAAAACGACGCGCTGCCGATGCAGAGGACAGCGCCAAGGAGCCGAACGGCGTCGTAAAGAAGGCTGAAGATGACGAGGCCTCTTCCAGTGTTGGAGGCTCTAATAAAGGTGTGTGTACGGACGATGGACTTGATACAGGTCTAACTATCTGCAACCCAGAAAACGATCTACCCGCTGCGGTCAAGGATGAAGCATGCCGACGACGACGCTGAGGCTGATGCCGATGCCGATGGCTCACCCGAGCCGCCAGAAGTGCCAGCGCAGCCTGTCGCAGCCGCCACATGAGTCACTTTATAACTGGTACGTCCCCAATGCCCATCCTATTCTCTCTTTAACGGCGCTCGCAGCATATATGCTATAAAACTACCTTAGGATCGCCTTCTGTGTGTATAACAGTGCTTCATGTGGTTATTTGCGGGTTTCTTTTTTCCCTTGTTTGTATAATACTATTGATAAATGCTCTTCTCACATCAGTTCTCCAACGAATACCCAACTTCTCCCGCATTCTTTTGCATCTTAATGAGGCGATCGAGCATGGTCTTTCCCTTCTCTGTCAAGGTGTTACGGAATGGTTCCTCTTTCATCCAATTCAAACCGTGCTGCAGGACATTACGCGCCCTGACAGATCCGCCTCGAGCATCTCCCATCGACGCATGCAGTGTTGCCCGCTTGTGCTTCGCGCTGTACGTTCCCAGGTGCAGGATATTCGAATTGTAGAAGACCGTCTCCCCGGCTGTTCGTGTCAGACGTCAGTCAAGCTAAGGGTGTATCACTTACGTTTCAGTGAGACTGCCATGGCGCCAGGCATGTCCAGAGGGCTTTCGGAGCATCCATAGTCGTCGATAAGCTTCGCTGTTCGGGTGTTCTGATGACTTTGTGCGTGCCCGGAACGACAAACAAGCACGAATCGTCGTATAAAGCTCTGCGCGCCCTCTTGAGAGGTTTTTCAGGATGTAGCATGTTCTTGTACATACGTATTCCATTGAATCTGGGGATACAATGAGTGCAAGTGTGTACTACGAGAGCATTGGTAGCATACGCCGTGATGCCATAAAGTCAACGCCTTCTCTTCTTCCTCCAACGTGGCGTCGCCCTTAACATCGTCTCGATGCCATCGAAGCGCGAAATCGTGCGACGTGGGGTTGATCAGCAAATTGAAGAGCTCTGCGATTTACATGAGGCCCTATCCGCTTTGTTGAACACAAGTGATTATTACCCATTTGCAGATCCTCATCGCGGCACTGCAGCAGCTCCCTGACCGTATCCGTGAGCGCATCGGACGTGTACCACTTTGCGAATACGGGATGGCCGAGGTCGGGGTGCATGAGCATCTGCACGCCCCACGAGTCGGGGTCGCCGTCGCCGTATGGCGGGAACTGCTTGCCGACTGTGCGGCGGAGCGTCCACTCGCCGCGGCGCGTGCGCGCGACGACGTCGTCGCAGGCGTCGCGCAGGAGGGCGAGGTCGTCGGGCGATACGAGGTTGGCGACGATTACGAAGCCGTGCTCGTCGAACTGGGCTTTGAGGCTGGGAGGCGGCATTTGGCGCGTGTGGGTGAGAGATGAGAAGATAAGCTCATGTGATGTAGATCCAGACTTTCAAGATAAGTTATGTGGCAATTGTGGCAAACCGCCAAGACAACAAGTTGGCAGGCAGCTTTTGTGATTGATTACAAGACTATGATACAAAGATATGGTGTACAGGTAAGGTGGCGCTCAGTGATCTACAGTGAGGGTAAATACATTAATGATAACTGTTAACTTGTATGTTGTAGAAAAGCGAAGATAGCAAAAACAAAAACATTAGCAAATTATTGATAGCTGCAAAGCACTGAGATAGATCGTGTATGTGTGCCTCTCAGGCCTTCGTCTCGTGGACGTGCAACATCCCAAGGAGAGATAGCAATCTGCACTCCTTTTTGACTTCCTCCGCGGCGGCCGGCGCTTCGGGAGACTCCAAACCACCAGTCATGTCCGCCGCTTCATCCGAAGACGCGCTGAAGTAGGAGTAGCAGGCGGAGGCGTCTCCGCCGCGGACTGGGAGGAGAGGGAGGCATCCGAAGGTCGGGCCTTGGTGAGTTTTCGTAGTTTGTGTGGCTTCGCGGGCTCAGCCTCTTTCACCCCTTTAGCTGCATCTGCAGGAGGATCGGGCGCAGGAGCTGCGTCTTCTGCGATGCCTCCCGGAAGAACTGGCTCCGTAGGCGTAGGGGAGGAGGCACGGGAGGGGAAGCCTCTTTGACAGGCGGCGGCGGAGGCAGAGCTTCGTCTTCAATAGCCTCGGACTCCTGTAGAGTTTGGCCGGGAGGACTAGGGTCCACTGGCGCCGGAGGAGACGTCAGGTCGTACTGCAAGGACAACCTGCCGAGCGCGGGCGGGAGAGCGCTGAAGAATGTCATTTCGAGAAAGACATCACCGCGTTGAGTGTCGTTTCTATACAACGGTATCCATTCTACAATGGAGGAGATGAGATGAAATCAGAGAGAGGATAAAGACAAGACGAACCGTCAAATTCTCCGCGTCTGAGGGTATCGGCGACGTCGATAACGGTCCTACCCAACAGATCTGCGTGATGTCCTTCGTTCGCCCAAACACTGATGTCCATCGAGGTTGGCAGTCCAGGAGAGATAATAGTTCCATCCTCGGCCAGCCTATGAAGAGAATCATCGTGGTCAGACTTGAGTGTGTCCAGCCATTGCCCAACTCACGTCGGAGAGTCCACATTGACAGCAAACCGCAACTCCTCGTCCCACACTGGATGCTGGCCGCCGCGCTTGTCAACGGCAGTGACCAGAGTCTGCCCTCCATACGTGATCTTCGTGTACGGGTTCTGCTTGGAGACAACATGCTTGTCCGGCAGATTCTTCGCCTTCAGAACCACGACGACAAGCGTCCCGAGCTGACGACGGGGAGGCCGGCCAGGCAGCGTATTCGCCCTCGTCGGCGGACGACCCTCTTCCGGACTGGCATCGATAGATGGCGGCAGCGACACCGTCGAATCTCTCCTGCGGTCAATCGAAGCACGGGCAGCGCGAATGAGAGGCATAGCGAAAGATGTAGCGATAAGAAGGCGGCGTGCCCTGGGAGGGTGGGAGCACGACCCGGAGGGCTCTTCAAAAGGACCGGAAAAAGCTCGCAGACGTCAGGTACGTTTCAAGTCCATGCTTGGCCCAGTTGAAATTTGGAGGACGAAATAAGAGAGACGATCGTGGGCGCAAAAGGATCGAGGGGGCGAAAAAAGAAGAAAAGAGCCGGGAATTTGACAATAGGCGGATCTTGAAGCGCAAGGTCCGAACTCTGGCTATAACAGTGTAGAGAACGTCGTGTTAGCATCCCGTATTTGGAGAAACGACTCTAGAGACATGGTGGAGGTTTGAGTACAAGATTGAAAAGGGTCATCAATTCGATCACGGGGCTCCCAACGCGACACTGACAGCGAAAGTTGGACAATGGAGACGTCCACGTCGGACGACGACAGCGAGGAAGCGCGGCAAATCCTACCGATTGTAGTTTCGGCATGACGTCGAACATGCGGGCGTCGCGCCCCAATGGAACGCTTTGTGAGGCAATTTGGCCAGAACGTGACCCGGCGCGGCTTATCCGGCGGAAAATACATGCGCCACAGTTCTTCTTGGAAAGGTTGGCCACAAGCCACATTTCTAGAAGTGTGCTTACAATTTGAAGTGCATCATGCCACTGTGCGCGAATTCGATAATCATTATCATCAGGCAGCATTACTACTACTAGCCGCCGACCAATGATACAATTCCCAATGGCAAATGAACGCCTTGAATGGTGTACAAGTCTACATGCAAAAGTGTAATGCTGTCCTATAAGTATGTACAAAATATACATTCCTACTCCGTCGAGGTATCTACTTGAGAAGACGTTTACTTTGCCGCTTTCGCAAGCTCATCCACTGAATCCGCAATGATCTGAATCGGATCATACGTCTGCATCTCCTTCTCAATCTCCACGGCGCGCGCCTTATACTTTGGGTGGTCCAACACCTCTCTCACCGCCACCCTAACCTGCTCGGGCGAAGGCTTGTCCGTCTTCAAATTCACACCCACGCCCGCCCATTGCGCACGCGCAGCGACCTCCGGCTTGTCCTCCGTCGCTCCTCCGACAATAACCGGAACACCATGTGCCATAGCGTGTTGGAAGCCGCCGTAGCCCCCGTTCGTCACAAACGCGTCGACGTGTTCGAGAATATCGTCGAACGGGATGTAATCTCCAACATACCCATTCTTGGGCACGATGAAATCAGCAGGTAATGTCGCGCCATGTTTGCCCAGGACGGCGACCGTTATCACGTCCTCTTGATCGGCGAGCGCGGTGAGGGTCGGGATGACGAGCTGCGAGTAGTCGAGCTGTACGGTGCCCTGTGCGACGGCAACGATGCGCTTCTTCTCTGGGTTCGCGATGACCGTCTGCCACCAGTCTGGCAGCTGCGCTTCTTTACCGCGGTAACGGTGTCCACGCGGAAGGCCACCCGTGAAACGGACAGAGTCAGGCGCGTCGCTGCGCGGGTACTCGAGACTCGGGACGCACATCTGGAGGAAGCGATCCGCTTTCAATATCACCGCGTCAAAGACGCTGGGCGGAAGCTCAGGCTTTGCCCCACCCAGCGTGGCCACGACACGCTCGAACTCGGCTTTAGGCCCGGCCATAACGACTTCGTTCCACTGTTTGCGCATGGCGGCGTAGGTCGCGCGCTCTTCGGGTGTGGTTGGCGGGAGCAGACCACGTCCGAACGGCGCCAAGTCCTCGCTGCCGAGGATCAGAGGGTTGATGCCGATGGCAATAGTCGCGTCAGGACGAAGGCCCCGCGCGCCAAAGGCAGTGGCAAGGCCACCCAAGAAGGCGCCTTCGTTGACCAAGACGATAGGACGTGATGGATCCTTATCGCGGAGCGACTGCATGATCTGCTGGACGCCCGCATGCTGATCCGGCATGGATTTGACGAACTCCTCCGTGATCGCGTACGCGAACCTTTCCGGTCCTGGCTTAAACTCCAGAAACCTGGGGAAGATTTTCATCATGTCGATGTCGAGGTCGTTGAGAGGACCACCGAGCGCGACGAACGCTGCGCCCATCTCCTCAGCGCTCTCGCGGTATCGAGGCCCAGTGAGGATCGTCACCTCGTATCCTCGCTGGATGAGGCCATTCGCGATGGCGCGCATCGGAGCGTAATGACCCATAGCGGGCATGGCCGTGAGGAGGACGAAAGGCTTGGGAGTTTGGGTCATGGTGAGTTGAGAGGAGGGGAGAGTGGATGCCAGGGTATTTATTACTAGGTCGCAGTTCCCTTGTGACCTTTTGCCATCGCGATTCGTCTTTGAGACGGTGCCGGCAGGAGAACGTCAGTCCGTTTGTGACCGCAAGTGCTCTATAAGCCGTATTCCAGGCATATCACACCAGTTTCGGAAGGTCAACCGCCAACGCAGGGCATGTAAGTTCGTGGAGGTAAAAAAGGCAATGATCATTACGCAATCTTGCTGATTAGCGTTTCCCATTCAAGGTCGTCTGGTTCATAAGCAGGTTGACAACAGGCTCCTAAACCAGCCGTCGATGGCGTTTGAAGCTAAATACGTGAGCGAAAGGGAAATAGTAAATATGAGTGAAGAATATAAAAGGAAATTTTCAAGTGACCAATAAGAAGAGAGCAACAGTGGGAAGATCAAACGCCAGGACGGCTGGCATATTCGTCACGGCAGCTTTTCGGCATCTCTGATGGCGCCGTCGCGGCTCACCCTTCGCTGTTTGTTCTCTTACTCTCGTCCTTCGTTTTCAACGCGCTTCTGACACGTCTCGCGTGGTTACTCTCTAGAAATCTCCATTCTTTTATCTCTATGTCTTAATTTCTCTTCTGATACACAATCTCGTGTTGGTGCATGTCGTGTGGAAATGGACCAATTCCTCCTGCTAACAATGCTTCTGCGCCGGCGATGCGGGGGTGGAATGTGGAATAAATCTAAGAACTTGGCACAATAGCAATGAATTGAAGGAGACGCGTTGAAAACGAAGGACGAGAGTAAGAGAACAAACAGCGAAGGGTGAGCCGCGACGGCGCCATCAGAGATGCCGAAAAGCTGCCGTGACGAATATGCCAGCCGTCCTGGCGTTTGATCTTCCCACTGTTGCTCTCTTCTTATTGGTCACTTGAAAATTTCCTTTTATATTCTTCACTCATATTTACTATTTCCCTTTCGCTCACGTATTTAGCTTCAAACGCCATCGACGGCTGGTTTAGGAGCCTGGGTTGACAAGTCATCTATCCTTCTTCAGACTAGTGAAGAGGGCCAGGCGCTGTGAGCTGAGAGAATCAAGTCATCTGCAGAAGCAGAACCTTAATCTTACAATCTCGGACCGGACGTGTCCGAGAATCTAAACGTTCATCAGTTCCTACTTACTAGTACTGTACTACGATGAGCACCAAATGAGCGCGCTGCACGGGAGATAAGACAAGGAATGTTCAATCGTACCCTCCAGACAAAGTCAGCACCCAGCTTACCGATATTAGCATCGATGCAAATTATGACTTTCAAGAGCTCCCCTTGGAGCACATAAGTAGAGGCAAATGCCGAAGCACATCGATATCGATGTTTCCGAATCAAAGCTTCAATCCGCCCGATTTCCCACCGACCTTCCTGGACAATTAACGGATCTCCAGAGATCTCCAGGTGGCGATATGAGAACAAGGCTACACATCAGTGAGTCGACCTCGTCTGCCCTGCACATCACGCAGATCCAAGCTTTGAACCTTGTTCCATAACAGGCAGACATCATGCAGCACGTCATCCCGGCGGCGGCTCCATGTCCTTGTACTCTAATTCTGAACAAGGACATTTCCCGTTCCGGACACTCCCTTGTACTCCTTTACGCGCCACATCGCCTATATAGAGGGCTGCATTTCGCGTCGAATGGACACATCAGCGAGCTCCTTCTCAGAGATCTCTCGATCACATCCTCGCTCTCATAGACAATAGCGCCTCGTCCTATTGTCGCACCCTGCCTTCCCTACACGACAATAGTGTCCACGGCCAGATCATATTCTCCGCCAATTGTCTTCATTATCCCACGCCTCCCCGCGTTCCGCGTATATAGCACAGCGTCGTGATACCCCTACCGCAGCTCATACACACCAATAGCTCACGGCGCGGGTATTCGCCATCAATCCATCCATCCATCACACGCTCATTCACGCACGCATACTACACGAAACGCACCTTCACGTTCATCATCATCATCATCATGTCGTTCGCCCAACCATCATCCTCCCCGTCCCGTGGCTTCATGCCCAACGGCGCGACCTCCCCGAACGCGTTCGGCACGTTCTACCAGTCCCCCCGCGATGCTCACGCGATGTACGCGTCCTTGTCGAACAAGACGTCCAAAAAGCAGTCTGGTGGCGCGTCGAGTGCACAGAGCCAAGGCTCTCAGAGCAGCCTGAAGAAGCTCATGTGCATCAAATAGAGGGTGACGACGTCCATAAAATGGAGAGGACTTAGAGAAGAGACAGCCAACCATGACACAATATCCTTCGATCTTCTGCGCACTGTATCTTTTTTACCAAGACCCAATTGTATTCTGTATGCATGCTTGATGTTGTACGAAAGCAATAACGATTATCCACACTCATATAAACAGTACATACTTTAAAAGACGCGAAATAGAACAGTGGAGATCACCGCCGCTTCGAGCTTCGTCCGTCGTCCACGGGCGAACCTCTACGTTTTCTAGAGGAAAGAGATCAGCATCCCATTCGGACAATCCACAAACGTACATACCGACTCCGATCCTCAGGTTCTCCACTGCCAGTTCTACCCCCACCTCCTCCATAGTCTAGGCCATCGACAGCGGGTGCATTGCCATCGCGATCCTTGTACTTGTTCTGATTCCGTGGACCTGTCGGTACATTGGGAGGCAGGGGTGACGCTGGTCGTACAATGCCTCCTCCTAAGGGATGGTCGAGTTAGCAACAGAAAAACAATAGGAGAAAAAAGACCTGCCTTCGTAGCTTGGGCGTCCGCCCCGACCGCGCACAAATCCGCGAGGTGCGCGAGGACCGGTTGCTAGCGGTACTCCACGCCCTCGGTAAGGGACCGGTGTTCCACCGCGACCACTTGGACCCACAGGTGCGTTCACTGTAGCTTGTGGTCCTTCCATGCCCTGGTACATCTGCTGCTGCACTCCCATCTGACTTTGGTCCTGATAGATCGTCAGCAATGATTCAAGGATTAACGGCACAATTCGCATACCTGCATCCCATAGTCGCCGCCCATCATCATACCCGGCCCACCGCCTGCATATCCTTCCTGCATCATAGGCTCGGGCGTACCATTCGCACCAGGCATACCCTGACCTTGACCGTCGGGCATCATACCCTGCATCATACCCATGTCTGGGTTCATGCCCATAGCCATAGGATTCATCATGCCCATGTCCATCATCATCGCAGGATTCGGCCCGTTGTTCGAGAGCATCGCGTTCGTTCCCGTCATTACCATCTGCCGCACTTCAGGCGGAAGCGCGGTGACTTGTTCTTCTGGCATCCCGGAGAAATTCTATCGCCACAAAATGAACTTTGACCAAAGAGAAAAGGGAAAGGCGCGTACCAGGACGCTCGCTTTGAGAACGTGAGCCAAGTCTCCCAGGTCGCGCCGCCGATAGCAATATGCCTCCCAGGATATCTCGTCGAATCCATAATTGAACCAGTCGCTGATATCTGAACCGGGCTTTCGCCAAGGCTTGTCGGACAATGCGGCAAGGTCGACTTCTAGTATCGAACGTCCATCCATAAAACCAACTACAGATGGATCTATGGCTGGATGTGAAGGAGGGGCAGTGGCAGGTGGTAACTTGGAGGTGTCGATGCCATCGTCTTCGACTTTTGGGGCCGCCGCCACCGTTGTTGGTGCTGGTGTCGCTGAGGGTGCCGGAGTCGTTGTACTCGTTGGTATTGCAGCAATGGATGTTGTTGAAACTAGTGGTTTTCCGTCGGAGGAAAGGTTCGAGTGGGATGGTTGTGTTTGCAAGGACGTAGACGAGGCGCCGCGTTGTAGAGGTGTATACTCTGTAGTCACTGAAGGACCCGGTTGTGGCGCTAAACAAAGTTGTAAGTGTGGAATGGCGGGGTCGGTGTTCACGTACGTTTAGGTTGGGATGTGGGCGCAATTCGGTGAGCGGGTTGAGGTCGGTTTTGCCTATATGACTGTTAGTGTAATGTTCCATCTCATTCCGTATTGCTGCACCTCAAGTCCAGGGACCGCGAAGTAGGCTCCATGATGATTTCAATCTAGACAAAAGCGATTTATTAGAATATCTTTTGGAGAAGGACATGTTACGCACGTCTTCATCCTCGCTCTCTTCTTCTCCAGCCTCTCCTTCATCATCCTCGTTATTGTCTTCATTATCGTCCAGTTCTGTAGGCTGTTGACTGGATTCCTTGTTCTCCGCCTCTGCCTTGGCTTCGAGGTGAGAAACCAGGCCATTGGACACTAGACCAGTTTCTATTGGCGATCTTGGCAAAAGTCAACACCAAACGCGCTCAGCGAGAGCAGGCAACTCACGGTTGGGATACTAAGCGTTCACACACAGAAAAAGTCAAATATTGTCATTGAAAAGAGATACACAAGACAAGGGTTGTGTATATGCGATACGACTCTTACCCTGTAAAGGCTGCGCTGGCGCCGCAGCGGGAATGGAAGATGCAGAAGTCCCATACAAAAAGTCGTCGTCGTCGTCCCTAGTATTGGTGTGAGCAAAACGCGCGTATCAAGGGATTTAACGAACATGGTGGTAGGAGAGAAGCGAAAGAGTGACCGTGACGACCGTGACATTCGTCTTTCGTTAAAGTTAACCGCCACTACTTGGAGTCTTTGAATCGACCTGGCGGTTGCCCAACAATCGCTGGGATGCCATTCTTCTCTTTCTTCATCCTGAATTACACGGGCATCCTCATCCAAGTGCTAACTAGCAACGTACCATGACGTTCAGGACAACAAAACGCGGAAAACTCATCAATAAAGCCGGCAAGGCCATCCTCAATGGTTCATCTTCGCGGCCTGCCTCATGCATGAAGTCCAAAAGGAAGAAGGCGGCGTTCCCAAAAAGGGACTGTCGTCGCGGGCATATTTTCCGATCGCTCGTCTCCCCTTTCACTTCAACTTCTTGCACTCCCCTTTTCGCATCCGCGACTGCACAATCAAATGACGGTTAAATCACTACAGACCAGGCTTCCACCACCATGACCTGATTTCTCTGTACCCAACGGACGATGTACCACTGTCGGATCACAATATTTCCTGGAGTTGGCTTCAGCCACGACACTCCTCCTCCTGACCACGGAGGAAGATGTGGAGGTCTGTGTAACTGCTTAATCGCCGTTTCCTCCGCGTCTTCACCCTTTTGCTTTCACTGCTTCCAACAGCGTCTCCTGGGACGATCACCACACGAAGTTGGGTCTAGACGCTACTCTTTAGCTATACCGGCTTATCCTCAGCCTCAGCCTCTTGGGACTTAACGTCAGTTTCCAACTGTCCATTCAACTAGGCCGAGGTGCACAGCGAACCCACTATCACGAGGCTCAGACTAATCTATGTCAGATCAGTTTTGCTGTCATCAACTCAGAATTCAAAAGAAGTTGATATAGCGATTCGCCCCAGCATAGTACTTAATGACGGAGACTCCGTTTCAAATGTCTATGAATCTACATTCCTATTCCGGTTGAGGTATCTATTAGGTATCAATTGGAGAGAAGTTTACTTTGCCGCTTTCGCAAGCTCATCCACTGAATCCGCAATGATCTGAATCGGATCATACGTCTGCATCTCCTTCTCAATCTCCACGGCGCGCGCTTTATATTTGGGGTGGTCCAACACCTCTCTCACCGCCGTCTTAACCTGCTCGGGCGAAGGCTTGTCCGTCTTCAAATTCACACCCACACCCGCCCATTGTGCACGCGCAGCGACCTCCGGCTTGTCCTCCGTCGCTCCTCCGACAACAACCGGAACACCGTGTGCCATAGCGTGCTGGAAGCCGCCGTAGCCCCCGTTCGTCACAAACGCGTCGACGTGTTCGAGAATATCGTCGAACGGGATGTAATCTCCAACATACCCATTCTTGGGCACGACGAAATCAGCAGGTAATGTCGCGCCATGTTTGCCCAGGACGGCGACGGTTATCACGTCCTCTTCATCGGCGAGCGCGGTGAGGGTTGGGATGACGAGGTGTGAGTAGTCGAGCTGTACGGTGCCCTGTGCGACGGCAATGATGCGCTTCTTCTCTGGGTTCGCGATGACCGTCTGCCACCAGCTAGGCAGCTGCGCTTCCTTACCGCGGTAACGATGTCCACGCGGAAGGCCACCCGTGAAACGGACAGAGTCAGGCGCGTCGCTTCGCGGGTACTCGAGACTCGGGACGCACATCTGGAGGAAGCGATCCGCTTTCAATATCACCGCGTCAAAAACGTTGCCTGGAAGCTCAGGCTTCGCCTCACCCAGCATGGCCAAGACACGCTCGAACTCGGCTTTAAGCCCGGCCATGACGACTTGGTTCTGCTTGTGCATGCCAGCGTAGGTCTCGCGCTCTTCGGGTGTGGTTGGAGGAGGAAGACCAGGCCCGAACGGCGCTAGGTCCTTGCTGGTAAGGAGCAGAGGGACGACACCAACGCCAATAATCGCGTCAGGATGGAGGCCCCGCGCGCCCAAGGTAGTGGCAAGGCCACCCAAGAAGGCGCATTCGTTGAGTAAGACGATAGGGCGCGATGGATCCTTATCACGGAGGGACTGCAGGATCTGCTGCATGCCCGCATGCTGGTCAGGAATGGCCTTCACGAACGCCTCCGTAATCGAATATGCGAACATCTCGGGGCCTGGTTTGAACTCCGCAAGCCTGGGGAGGATTTTCGTGATGTCGGTGTCGAGGTCGTTGAGATGGCCACCGAGCGCGACGAACGCTGCGCCCATCTCCTCCGCGCTCTCGCGGTATCGAGGCCCAGTGAGGATCGTCACCTCGTATCCTCGCTGGATGAGGCCGTTCGCGATGGCGCGCATCGGAGCGTAATGGCCCATAGCGGGCATGGACGTGATGAGGACGAAAGGCTTGGGAGTTTGGGTCATGGTGAGTGGGGAAGGGGTAAGATTTTAATCACTGGATGCCAGGGTATTTATTGAAGTTCTTGAACCTCCTCTGTCAGCTTTTGTGTGAGAGGAAATTCCATAGCCCCATGGGCCTATTGGTGATCAAGCTTCGCGTTGAAGCCCCTACCCGACCTGTGAAAATTTAGCTCCGAGCTTCAGAGGATCTGCAGAGGATAGCCTGAAGACGCGTTTCGGAAGGTCAACCGCTAACGCAGGGCGCTCAAGTTGGTCGTGGCAGTACTCCAAAAAGGCAATGATCATCATGCAATCGTGATTAGCGTCGAGCCGGGTAATCCTTCCTTCTTTCCTTCCGGATTCTTGTGCGGATTGGGTTCAAAGGCCCTGTAGTTCGTAAGCAGTTTGTCAAGCCCTCCGTTCTTCAGACTTCTTGGCGACAGTGATGAGGGCCAGGCGCTGTGACGTTTCCCATGCACCATTTCTTCAATGTAAGTTAGTTCGTAACCACATTGACAAGTCCTCGCGTCTCATACAAACTTCTACACCTACTTAATTGGTGTTGTCCCAATCAAGTTCATTTGAGTTCATTCATCTTTCTCTAGCGCCGTATGGCTGGGAACTCTAAACCCACGTACATGCTTCTACGGTGACTGCGATCCTGGACGAGTTCTGTCAAAACAAGATGTCTCTGCTACCGTGCGAGTGGATTCAACTCATGTTTGCATTACCAGACACTCAGTTCTATGAGCGCTTCTTTAGTTCGGGGAGGCTATATCTAATGCGCATTCGCCTCCTCCTCCTTGTCCGATACGTTCCGAGTCGGGATACAAATAAAATTGTTTCACGAAATCGCGATCTTCATGGAGTATAGTAGGTATAGGATATCGATAAAAAGTACCAGAAGTAGATGTAAGGTTTATAGAAGGTGCTTAAGGTAGGTAGATATATAACATTTGTGGGTACTGACAGAGACCGGTATAGAGTTCGTAGCCATGCGATGGTAGACGCGCCTCAACCTAATCACCCATGCGCTTGGAGAGTATATATTCCAACCGCTGGGTGAATGACCACGACGCCTCAGACTGACCTATATTATCAACTCTCTCGAAGGCAACATCCCTAACTTGAGACCGCTTCTTGCCTTTTGAGGACGTCGCAACGTTTCGTGCAGTCTCTCCTTTACCAGCCCCAATGACTTCGTTTTCCTTCCCGATTCCGCGTGAGATTTTTTTACGGGGCGGAGTCGACGGAGCTAAGTGTTTCCTCTTCTTGGAACTGGCACGAGCCGAGCTTGTGATGGAACTTGTCCGAGGGAAGCGCGCGTAGTTGTCTAGGTCTGGACGGAGGTGGGTATCGTATGTTTTGCTAGCATGAGGTAGTTCAATGGATGCAGTGGAGGAGGGAGGGCGTCGGTTCTCTAAAGCATCCAGGACTTCCTCGGGAATCCTGACCCCGACGATCCTGAGCGTGCGAGGTACGAGCAGCGGGAATTTGGCCCAAAAGAGGACACTGACATCGGCTGGGCAGGCGAAGTCGACGGCCTATTGGGGGTTGAACGTTTCGCAACGCGAAGGAAACAGAAAACTAAACGAGAAGGTAGATGAACGCATATAGCATCGACTAGGTATCGTAATCTCGACGGATTCTGCTCCGTGTAGCACCAAAGTAGGTAGAGCACGTTGAAAGTCGCGTCCTCGGGAACGACTAGAAGGCCTTTGAAGAAAAGGCACGAGGTGAGATGAGGGAGAGACGAATAGAAGAGCAGGCGATATCGCTTGTGAATGACGACGTCGGAGCTCTGAACGTCTGCGGAGAGCGCGGGTAACGCCGCTAGAATTGCGTCAAAGCTTGAACGCGGCATCGTTGCCTTTGCGGATGAATCATCCTCAGCTTTCTCTTTCTTGATTTCCAGGTCGTATGAGGCCTTGAAAGGATTCAGGGCGGTTTCTAGGCAAGGGCGGTTTCTGTTGAAGTCGTCTAGGTAGTTGTGGAGGACGGTTGTGATATCCGTTTTGAACGTGAAGGAGTTGATGATGGTGGTGATGGTGGTCATGCTACTGGAGTGCGGTCAGACCAGTGGGCGATTGAAAAGCAGGTTGAAACGTACGCTGTGTTGAAAAACGAGGATGTGCGTATTTGATAGGACTTGCTGATAGTGGTAGAAGACAAGCTTGGGGGCGCCTCGAAAAGGAAGCAAGGTAGCATTCCACTGTCGTCGCGGGCATATTTTCGATCGCTCTTTCCCCCTTTCACTTGCACTCCCTTTTTTTCCATCCGCGACTGCACAGTCAAATGACGGTTAAATCACTACAGACCAGGCTTCCACCACCATGACCTAATTTTTCTGTACCCAACGGACGATGTACCACTGTCGGATCACAATATTTCCTGGAGTTGGCTTCAGCCACGACACTCCTCCTCCTGACCACGGAGGAAGATGTGGAGGTCTGTATACCTACTTTATCACCGTTTCTTCCGTGTCTTCACCCTTTTGCCTTTACTTCTTTCCGCAGCGTCTCCTGGGATGATCAACTTTACATTTTGGATCTAGACGCTACCCTTTAGCTATATCGGCTTATCCTCAGCTTCAGCCTCTTGCATAACACAACAGTAAAGTTAATCTCTGGTATCGTGTACCATTCTATTCAGTATTGATGTCTGTCGAATCGAGCTCAAACCAATCGCAGCTACTATCACTTTTGCTTCCCCATCAACATACACTGTATGCCATTGTAGAAACTCACAGCATCACGGAACACTGACGAGCGGGACTAGTCGCGATTTAGCCATGGAATCCGTGTCCGAATATGCAACCAGGTTCGTGCAACACTCGATGCGTTCTCCTCGAACGTGCAGAGGAAGGCACAATTCACCGTTTTCGTCAACAGTGCCGTTTACGCGTACGTGGAGACATACTTTGGAAGAACATCGCCACAGACACAACATGATCTCTTGCAAGTGTCACATTCACTCTTCTGCCGCCATCGTTTCCTCGTACCAAGGTCCACCTCTCCCACCGCCATGGCCAGCATGAAATACTTGGAGCTCGTCAGACCACAATATCAGCGGCTGCCCGTAGAAAAAGTGGCACGTCTACATGTATATCATCCGACGCACGAACACATTATCCTTAGCCTATTCTTCGGTTGTCGGACTGAGCCCAGCACGTCGAGGGCAATGTTGAGGCTGCTAGTCCAGCAACCCGCGACCATTGTCGCCCAAACAGAAGGATTCCTGTCCCCGTCGAGGATCGAGAGCGAATAGTATCAGACTGACGTCCTCATCCTCGCCGGAAAGTAAGTATTACTTTCATGCGACCGACCCCGTTTGTGCCGACTATGGTATATGTGGTAAATTTGACGCTGCCAGCCCTGACGACCTCTCCGAACCATGGAAGACGCTCGCCAAGGCGTTCAACAAACTCGAAATACCAGAACCAACTTGTACTGCCATGGCCAGCGGCTTCGTCAATTGGGTTCAAGAAGTAGACAGTGGATACTGCATCCTCACCGTGCTGGATGTGGTGGCTCTGGAAGAGGATGCTCACGCTGTCACTATAGTAGATCACGCAACACTGAGGATCAAGAAAAGTACAGGCTACCAGGTTACATTTATTAGCTTTCCGAGGATGAAATATGCTACTGGTGATTACATCCATCTCTTCCGCCACCTCTTCCTCTTCCGCCAAAGTCTTCTTCATCTGATAAATCTTCGTCATCTTCATCTTCGTCTTCATCTATTTCATTATCGGTGTCGTGATCATCCTTTTCGAGGGCTGAAACATTACAGATTCTCCGAATGTTGCTGCCCAGCCAACGAGCACTATTGTTGGTACCCTCCCATCTCAAATCGGCGACTTGAATTTGCTCATCTTTGTCTCCATTGTCCTCGGCAACGTCAAGCACGAAACCAACAGATCCCAGTAGGAGTCGCACGAGCGCAACACGTGAAATCTTCTCCGCGATACCATCGGATCCCGTTCCATACAACAACCCATGCAGACCTGCGAGTTGTTCGGCCGACAGATTCCATTCCCTTTCGTCGATTCCGCGCCACCTTTTGCCGGGTGGAATGTCTGCAAGACCCAGGGACACTAGGGACTTGAATCCGTTCATCGCACGCGGGCCACGGGGGATGGTGGTTTTCAAGTCGGGCGTCATCTTGGTGTTGGCGCGATACCAGACCTCACAAGAGAATTCAACCGAACTGTACCGAGTGCAATAATGATACTCCAAATAGACGTCCACGGATTTAGGGCGTGTGGGAGAGTAGATTCGGGAGAGAACATCAAACCGAGAAACCTGTAACATTGACCGACCGTCAGCTCTGACTTTGAAGATGTCCATGAAGACGCACATTGCCCCATCCATCATCAGAACCATCGACAATCAAAGGGACCACGGCGTCGTGAAGCACACTCTGTTCGTCTTCCTCAAGATCCGTGGCACCTAGCGCCGCGCAGACACCCTCATCAATATGCTCGTGAAAGGCCGAAAGGTCTTCTCCCGCATACTCGCTCAATTCCGATTCAAAGCGTCAACAGCCTTCTTTCTCTGTTCCAGATATGCCGACCAGTCCTTGGACTTTTCGGGATGGATCAAGTGAAATTCTGCTTTGCATTTTTCTAGAGGATCAGTGGAACTGGTCGCGTCGGGCTCAAGATGCCACCAAGAATGGGTCTTGAGGTTCGACGATATGTACGAGGGCAGGTCCGTGTGAGCGAGAAGTGTAAGAACTACATAATGCTAGCTTTAAAAATACAAGGTACGAGAAGGAGGCCCACCCACCTATCTGGTCTCTAGATTTGAACGCGTTAACTGTGCATACTAGTTCCCCAAAGCTCTTGAAAACAACGCCGTCGGCAGTCGCTAGGAACTAGTACGCGCTATCAGAGATGATGAAAGAAGAAAAAGCAAGAAACACACAAAGTGGTGTAGGGAAACATGGATGATATCTTCCAGCCGTTGGGCAATCCAAAGCTGATCAAAGGCTTCAGCAGAATCCCTTACATAAAGTAAAACGGGAACCTACGACGCTGTCCATGGAGGACCATGGCACCTCGACATAGTCCTCGCCCTGGGGATTGGACAGCTTCAAAACATTCTTTGTGTCCTCATTGAATCCAACGATCTTGAGCTTCGGAGACTTTTTGTCAACAAGACTTTTTGTACATGCTCGCAGGCGGGGCATCCTTGCGAAACTGCGCAAACTCGGTGTCGCTGAGACGAAGCTCGGAAAGAGGACGAGTGTCAAGGGCGCCAGAAGCTGCAGGGGGACCGCGACAGTATGGGCACATGGAGGTAAGTAAGTAACAGGCAGTAAGGCTGAAAGAAAAAAAGGATGTCCGGGCCGGGCCTTATCTCCACTCCATCAGTACACACGTCCGATGTCCACGATTACTTACCCGCCGCCTCCAAAGAAGTTACAGTAAGTATGTGGTCTTTCGTAGACTCCCGTCTTACGATGTCAACCGCGTGCAGACCTGACAGGCCCCGGGAAGCTCCCCTAGACCGCCGGCCAGCCTCAGAGCCTCAAATATTCAATTTTTTGGCTCTCAGAGGGCCTCAAATATTCAAAAATGGCCTGGGGTGTCACACATTGTCACGTCTGTCACGCGCATTGAAAAATCGCTTCTAGGCGGCGTTGGAGGTCATTTCGTCGCCACAAAACCTAATCTATCTTGCGACGCGTGTGTTCTGGAAGCGCGAGTCGTGCAGTCATTAGTCGTGGTCTGATGAAAACTTCCAAAATGAAAGCCAGCCCGATGGCATGACTCATATCGCCGTAGAATGGAGCATGGCGATTCGAACCTACGAGCGAGAAAATAAAAACATAAGACGCGGTTCAGCTCAACCACTAGACCATGTTACTGTTGAGATTCGATCAATTCGTCACCCCAAGTGATGTGTGACTGGTGCAACGAAATTCTCGTTTCATCAGATTACTATATATGGACATTCCCGACGCGGCGGAGCTGCGTCGGGAGGCCGTCGGGGCCCCGCCGGGGACTTTTTAGGGAATCTAATCCTAAGGTTTATCCGACGAGTAGCCAGGCGCCGACCCCCTCGAAAAAGGGAGGCCGCGTGCAAGTAAGATTGAGCATCCGGGAGGGTACATGAGTAGATATATGTAGATATGAAGGAAGGGCGACGAAAGAGTACTAGCACAACGGTATAAGTACACGCTCGTAACGGAGACATTTTTTACATAAACTCACCTAGCGCGACGGAGTAAGAGCTGGGAGACTAAGACATTCTCCAAGCAGCTGTATCCGCCACGCCAGCGTGAGAAAACTGAGTCAAGATCGCGCCACAACAAGACGAAACGAGAAAAAGATACGAGTAAGAAAATCGCCGAAGGCGTCGCCGAAGGCACGCTGTAGAGCGATGAGACGAAGAGGTGCCGAAGGCAAGAGGAAACTCACCTGGTTTGTTTTTAAGACCCAATGGGCAACAAACTACCAATGCCTCTTTGAGACCCAGGAGAAGCTGGGTAGAAGCACTGTCAGGTGAAGTTGAGAGGTGCCGAGGGCGGAGAACTCACCTAGTATTAGTCTTGAGTAATCCGTGTATTAAACTCGACTAATCCTAAGGTTTATCCGACGAGTAGCCAGGCGCCGACCCCCTCGAAAAAGGGAGGCCGCGTGCAAGTAAGATTGAGCATCCTAATAAGGCTACTTGAAAGAATTTTTGATGAAGGTGGTGTTGTGAACGACAGATGGGATCAATCTTGGTCGTGGCCGTGAAATAAGAGGGCTTGGAGTACGACGGGGTTTTTCCGAATGTAGATTTGAAACGTGTCGGAAGCCCAGCGGCCTGCCGCTTGGATGAGGTGAGGTGGGGAGCCGTCTTCAGCCATCGCTGTCGCGCCGCCGGCTCGCATTGATTGACCGGCGAATAGCGTGTCCGGTTCCAGATGACGAAGGCGGGCTATGAACCACGACCGCGTCGGCACAGTGTTGCCCGACGTGATCCAGAGATACAGATTCATGCGTGAGAGTTTGTCGCGCGACGCGAGGTATCGTTTGAAGATGGGCCCCGGTATGAATGCACCGTGTCGAAGGATCCTAATCCTGTTGCCCTCGAAAAAGCGGTCACCCTTGTGATAGGGTAAATCGAAACCATAACCGCCGTCGATCTCGACGACTGAAGAGCGTCGAGAGCACTTTCGGTAGTCATGGATTCTGCGTTCGTCGGGCACTGATAACTCGCCGAGACGCATAAGGCCGGCGAAGCCAGTGCAGAGCATCGTGACGAAAAGAATGTCATCATGGGTGGACGATGGTGTGAGAGATGTGATTGCGGAGAGAATATGATTGCGTGAAAGTGGTAGTTTACGCTTGACCGGCTTGCTATACATCTTCAAGCAGCCGGCGAGCGTCCGTTTCACGAGGTAAGAGGAGCGGTTTGCGCGAACTTCTGGGAAGTATGGCTCGAGTTTGTTGCCGATTCCGGAAAGATAGGATGCTACGGATCGAGGCTCGATGTGGGCTGACATATAGACCACAAAGAAAGACAGTGTGTCAACAGTGGGAGTGACGGGCATCTCATGAAGAGAGCAGAACGCGAGGTATGAATTGAGAGCAGAATCGTAGGTGCCGCTAGACGACGCGTCAATAGCGAGGCCTAAGGCAATTGCTCGTTGGTGCACGAGCTTGTCGCGCGACCAAGGCTGTCGCTTGGGCTGCCTCGGCGTGCGAAGTTGGGGAATTTTCATTTTTTGACCGCCCCCAGCGTCGTTCGAGGGGGTAAAAATGGTGTGACGACCATGTCACGGCTATGGGCGCGCACGAAGCTGAAA
>JADNRX010000523.1:0-35976 GCA_015501595.1 Hymenopellis radicata | reverse complement strand
ATAATCCTGAATTGAATTGGCTCAGTGAAGGTTCGTACCTTTTCCGCCGTTCAGTCGCTTCAATTCCATGCTGACCTGTGTCAGTTGATCAGAACGTAAGCGGCGACCTGTGTCCGCGCCAAAACGGAGGAGAGCGCAACGCGAAGCGGTGCGCATCTCCGCTCGAAATTGAGATCTGTACGTTTTCAAGTTCTCCGTTTTTCAACGGCTCATTCTGACTCCCCATCAGAAGTCAGGGTTGTCTCCTTGAAACCGCTTTCTCGTTTGGAGCTGGAAGATTTGAATTACTACGGGATACTTGGTAAGAGTGGATTCACGATGAGAGACAAGTCTCGCTAGTTTTTTGTTCTCTCAATCCAAGTGGGGCACGAAGACTTTTGTAGATCAAAGTTCATGCTTCAAGGTGAGATATTTCGCCGCTGTTACGCGCTCAGGGAGCTTAAATCGCGTAGGACGCTAAAAACGGGTTCCCGTGGCGTCCGAATAATCAGCAAGTTCCGAAGTTCCGCCTCAAACCAATGTTCCAGGATCACGGCGCCCGATTACTGGAGTCCATTTCGTTTTGATTGGCTCCTATACTACTGGAAACGCAATAAAAGGAGCCCGGATTTCACCAAAGTCATCAACACCCACTTCCTTTCCTTTCTCTCCTTCTCTCACAGTTTGCATTCTCGCTCCATTTGGTGGTCTATACTCGTCTCATTTGCGATATACTCTCGTCGTTGTCGCCGACTTTCTCGCCATCGCCTGCCCGACGCGTCGAAAGCGTGACCGGCGCTTATTTTGTTGATCGTCACGGGTAGGCTTCCTTCCTCCACCATCATCCTCCTTGTTCATTCGCTCTTCGTCTCAGATTCCCGCCTCTTCGACGCCGTTTCTCATGGCAATCAACGCTCTGGTATGTACTTTACATTCTGTCGTGGTCGACGGGCTCGCTGAAAACTTTCCTGCAGACTTTCTTGTCCCTCTGGCGCCTTCACAGCCGACGACGAATGAGACGGGTTTAACGACGCTGTCGTTCTAGCAGATGGACTAGTTTCTTGGTACGTCGAGGTCGTCTTTTCACATGGCTCGTTGGCTCATCGTGCAGCAGATTTCAACTCGCTCTTCAATCCTTCAACGTCGTATCACTCCCACGTCGGGCGTTTCCTTCCGCTCTCTCTTCACTCGACGCTGCTGACGACCATCCTGGATCCGGTCGTACTGACACGCCCTCGCGAATGCCACGGCGGCTTTCAATTCATGGTACGCCCATCTCTATCCTTTTGTATCCGCCCTTGATGAATCCTTGTCCGTAGTGCTTTGTTATTGCGCGCCGACGCCCTGACTTGAACGCGGAATCGAATATCGGCTATGGCGATGGCGGGAGACACATGTGCGAGATATAGTCCAAAGGTGTGCTGTATTGTCCCGACGCCGTGTTTGTTGGCTGACTGCTTGTTTTCCCTGTAGGCTCGACTATGAAGACCTGTGGATGTCGCGAAGGCTCGATTTCCTGGTCTTGTTCTGCACCGTAAGTCTGCCTTCACTTATAACAGAATTGATACTGATCTCTTGACCAGTCGTTGAGAACCATTCGCTTGGCTTCGCGCCGACTGTACACTCATACGTCCTTCAAGCCATCATGTTGCATACCGGTGCGTTGTTTAAGTCAACCATAGGACCCGTGTCAATTAACCACTCGCTGCAGACATCGACAACCTTGTATTCGAGAACCCGGATGAAACTCAACTGGTAAGTTGACGCGTTCTTTACTTGGATCTTGACTCAATCGTTCATGCAGAGATTCACTTGGATTTCGGCTTAACTCTGCGTTGCCCTCACCGTGTCTGAACGGCCCCCACCATGTTCTAGAACAGTACGACTCTGGACAACGGCTGTCCGTCCTTATACGGTCCTTATACGATGAGCACGCCTGGACTCGGAACTCCTCGCTATGCGCCAGGAGTTCACGCCTTTATACCGACGGATGCCTTCATAGTCGTCTACTCGCCGACTGTTCTACCTTGCCTTTAGACCGCTGCATGTATGTTGTCCGTATGTTTGTTACACATGTGTCTTTGCTAACGGTCCTATCTTACAGGTACTTTTTGTTTCAAAGCAGCAGGTAAGCAAGTCTCTCGGTTACTCGGTTCGATTTAAATCTTGATATCCCTTCTTAGGTCTCGTCCTGTGTTACGAGGACTAGCCATGCTCCTCCGTGAAGTAAGTTCAATCTTACTGTCCTTGAACTCAGCGTGTCTAACGACTTGTTGCTCGTACAGTGAGATCAACCTGGAGGCTAGAATGTATATATGAAGGTACGCCGTACTTCTGCCGAGTTTTGTTGTCTTACATCTTATTAGTCTACATTCCGTGGACTTATCACTTGGCTGCGCGCCGGTGAATGTCGCCTTGGCTACGCGCCGGTCGAATACATGTCTACATGACAGCGCTGTGTCACCGACCGCCGGCTGCCGCCCGATGAAGCCATGAACGTCGACGACCACTTGGCTCTGCGCCGGAATACACCTTCCCCTCGGATGCATGACACCCTTGCTCGTAAGCCGTCTCTATGTCTGTTCTTGTGCTGTACTGAGATTCCCGTGGTGTAGATAACGTTGCGGATCCGCTACCCGTAAGTATTTCCTACTGTTTTCCGACTTTTTGTTAATTTCCGTCAAGATGTTTGGTCTTGGTTACACGAAGATGGTATGCGGAGGCGCCCAAGAGAGACTCTTTGCTCCCCTCACGATGGCACTTGTTAGCCATGTAGCCCCCGTGTCCGAGTAAGGAGCCTTGACTTAATGCTGCAAGCATAGACTTGCTTGGATTTGGCTTAACTTTGCCACGGTACGCTGCTCGCATTGATGATCTTGTGTATACTAATTACTTTTCTTTCATAGGCTTCGACTTCGGTTACATGAATGCAGTCGCCCTACGTGCGCCAGGGTATAGCGACCCCAGCGTTGAATTTCCGGGTCTTGCACATTAGCCCCTATGTGGAACAGGGCTTTGAGTTTAGGGCGTCTTCCTCCCCACACGTGAGTCTCCCACCCTTACCGTCAACGACCAGCCTACTAAGCACCCCACTTCAGGGAGCACCACCCCGAAGATGCACCCAGGGAGGAGGAGTGTTCTCCCTACTCCCGTCACCGGGCGCGAAGGGGAGAAGACGGTCGAGGAAGACGGCACGTCGTGTGAGCGGTGAGGGAGATGCTCCCGAAGAGGGAGGAAGAGTGTCGTGTGGGCGCCTCGGGAGATGCACCCGATGAGGAGCTCGGTGTGTGTTGAGGAAGTCCTTCGGGGTGTTAGGGAGAGGCTCTTCGGAGAGGAGGAGACGGGTGCGGAAGAGCATGTCTTCGTCGGGGAGGGAGGGAGAGAGGACGTCGTGTCGGCGCCTAGGAAGATGGTGTCCTTGATAGTCTTGTTTGCAGGTCCGCCGTCGGTATTGTAGACTTTAGTTCATAGTACCTAGTTCAGATACCCGTACTTACATTACCTTCGTACGTAGTCTGCTCCCGTACTGTAAGTGGTCGCCTCTCCGCATCCACTCCCTTACTAACGACTTGTCCACAGATCCGACATGAACCACTTCCCCCAAGACCTGTGTGACCACTTGAGACGAGTCTTCGCTCCTCTCCACTCGATAACAGCAGTGCGATCATCTTGTGTATCGCGAACATTGTCGACTTCGACGACCATGACGCTGACGAGTCCGAGTTTCTCTAGGTAGACCATTCCGCGAGCTATACTCTCGAGCTGGACATCGGTGAAAGGCGCCTGGACCTTGACGAGAGCCGTTCGACGGACGACGGGGTCGAGGATCGCATCTATAATGGGGTGGTTTTGGTTTCTGCGACGGGCTCCACACTAGTCTCCTTCTGCTGTATGTCGGGGGCCAAGGGAAGAGTCAGGCCAGGCATTTGCTGTACTTCGGGCTTGGATTTTTGAGGGCGGGGACCAAAAGACGCTAGATAACCGCGCGCATCCCGAACAGATGGATTGCTCGTAGTATTGACAGAATGAAATCCTGTTAAACACAGATTAATTTTTTTTTTTCAGAGACACAACAGATGGGAGAAACTTGCATTGTCGGCAGGGGTTGTGTCGTTACCATCGGAGACGGGCTGCTGCCTCAGGACTGCGATCGTCTGCAAAGCGCATGTTAGATCGAGCACGGTCATGAACGATTAATCTGAATCCTCACCGCATAGAATGCCTTGAAGGCCTGTCCTCGCTGACACTGGACAGAGTAGCCACCCTGTGGGAGGTCGACGCTAGAGAGAGCATAGCTATGGTAGAAAGGGAAGGGGAAAGAGATGGGCAACCGTGAGTCATGGAGGGAAATTTAAAGGAATGAGGCTGTTGAAAGATTTCGATTACAGGGCTAATCAGATAAGATAAAATTTACTCCCTCTGTCTCCGAGGCTCCGGCAGTCCGGCACAGGCATGCGCGCTTATCACACGCGTCAATGAGTGCTTTAGCTGTCCAGTGGCGTTATGCTCGGTGACGAGAGGAGTTGCATCACAGCTAATGGCTCATATCCCTCAGTGAGCGCTTTGATTGATATAGACGCGTTCTAAGGTGATTTACCGGAGACTGACAGCATTAAATCAATTGCGCGGTAGCGCCAAATCAACTCAGAAATTCTCATCGTGATATGAAGACCTTGAAAGGCCAGATTGCCAGGGCACTTGATCAGAACGTGCGTGCACGAGAAACCGAATAGCTGTGAAGCAGCACTGAATGGAGAAAATACACGGAACGCGGTATTCTGGGAACGAGATCTATTACGCACGCAGTCAGGACATTTAGCGCCAGCATGCTGCGAGAGTGCCGCATCAGTCATCCACGCCCAAGCCAAGCAGATTTAATGAAAGCTACGGCCGAAACCGAACTTCTGGACATCCTCCAGACTGGGGTACCTGGCGGAGATGGTTCAACGTCGTCCGAGAAGCTGTTCGTTTAATGAACACAGTGATGAAGGGTTAACTGATTCCATTGAGCCAAGGTTAGCTGTTGGAACAGGAAAAAAAGGGTGTCATATAGAAGGGGGTCGGATACGATATGACCGTCTTCTAGCGACATGAATAGGACTCAAGGTCGCGCGAACCAAGGATCATGATCATGATCTGGTGAGGCGATGGCTCAACGACATGTCGAAACGAACGTGGTTCGGGCAGGAGTAGCAACGCACATGAGGCCGGCAACGAACTACCAAATAAACGCGACGCGTCTGATTTGATACGATCTGAGTGAGGTCAGGTGCAGAGAAAACATGATCGCGTTCAAGTAGTGTACCTTGCCCTACACATCGAAGTAGTAAATTTACACTTTAAACGAAGAGCTGCCAAGATCAACCTGATCAAAATGAAAGGACACGATAATGCATCGCATTCTGTCAACGGTAAGCCCGAGAAGCTAGAACCTTCCAAAATCCTCACCTGACTTGAATCCACGATATATTTTTTTGGCTGCACATGACCGAGTATCGTCCATTCCCAAGTGTTATTGGATAGCCGAACTCGGAAGGGCAGCGACGTCTTCACGCCATACGTGAAGACCGGATGTTCCGCATTCGTCAACACCGTATCCGACGAGCACACGGCCATCTCCTCCTGCGGGAACGCGAATTTGACGTTCGGATCGACCGTAGGCGCACCCCTTGCAATCTCCTGCTTGACGCGCATCTGGTTGAAATCGAAGCAATAGATGAATTCGCCTGCAGTCTCAAATGACACCATCTTGGAGCCAAAGGTGGTACACGACCACACCACCGAGGGCGGTGTATGAAGGCTGGAGTCGAGAACACGCGCCCCAGTCTCACCCCAGTCTTCCCATGGAATGAAGTTGTCCATACCGCCGACTGAGTCGAGGTGAGCGAGAATTGTGGCGCGTGGCACGACAAAGTTGTAGTGATGAATATCTGCAGACCACATCGAGATGGTGTAGATCAGATGATCGTGGTCGTCGTAGAAGGGGATGGACTTGTCGTTGTTTGGCCACGCGGGGGAGGGGTCGCAGCGAATGGAGGCCATGGCCCTGGCGCGGACGTTCGGGAGGGAAAGATGGCAGCACTCGGTGAGGTCGGTGAGGGAGAGCTCTTGGCTGCTGGTGGCTTTGAAGTCTACGATGGTGATGCACATGTCCATATCCTCCCAGTCGCAGATCAAGATGTGGCGGTCGGTGAGGAATACGAAGGAAGTCATTTCGTCATCGGAGACGTGCTACATTTCATGAGATGAATTGTAATGGGGAGGTCATTGTCAATGGCCTACCATCTCTTTCTCGCCAGTCTTCCAATTCCAGATAACCAAGAAACCTCCATCTCCTTGCGCGTCGTTGAAGAAGACACCAAAGTGATCTCCTGAGATTTGGATTGCGAAAGTCGAAATTGCATCCCGACTGATTATATCCAGCTTTACAGAAACTTTGGGATTCTTGGCCAACGGATGTTTCTGGCCAGTCGATACCGTCCGGATGTGAAAATTGAAGGTTCGGTTAGGAATGGGGAAGCGGCTGGAAAACCTTCGACGTCCTTGGGTGGGACTTTCGATAAGTATAAGCAGATCCTGAGAAGGATCCATGCCAAAGTCCCGAAATGAAATATCTATGGGAATACTCCATCTGCTCTCTGGGATGGAAAGGGAGGGAGAAGGCAGTCTGAATAGATGAAGACCGCCATCGGGTCCTGTCTGCGCGAAAACGTTTCCAAATAACTCCCAGAGACCACCGTGGAGCATGTCGATGTGGGTTTCGGTCATGCTGGCTGGATCTGCCCAACGGACTCTGCGGGTGAGTGTTGGGTGGGCGTGGTGTCGATGGGAAGTCGTCTGCGCTGGGTACGGCGTGTGCTGGTGGCGACGTCTCGGGGGTGCATCTTCGAGGGAGTGTCGCGTCTCCGAGGCGTGCTCTTCGGGTGGTGATGGTGGGAAGGAAAGACCGTTGATGTGTGGCTGTGCTGGTAGGCGACGTCTTGGGGTGCTGGTGGGGCGACGTCTTCGGGGTGGGCGGAGGGGTGCTGCGGAGTGCTCCTCAGGTGGGGGTGTCTTCGTGTTGTGGGTCTCTTCGCGTCGTGGGTGTCTTCACTGTGTCGGGGATGTCTCTGCGTGTCTCGCGTTGTGTTGGTGTAAGACGACGGCAGTTCGGCGAACAATTCTCGCAGGGCAGATACTCTTTTGGGGCAACTATGAAGGGACAAAACGCCTTTTATGGACGACCCTGCAAAAAAACAAGAGAAGTTTGTACTGTTTCGGTCACGTGATGGTGCAGTACGTTCATAATTGCGCATCTATCTACTACAAAACATGTAACTAAGAAAAGAGGGCCTCAACACGAAGGTTGGAGGGGCAGATCCGCAACAGAGTAACTCCAATCCCCGTGTGGCGCAGTCATCCGACGACATGATGCTAGCGGACCCGGGTAGCGTAATGGCGGCGCGGAAATAAGTCGACGTTGTGGCGCTGTCCTAATTCCCGAAGGAATCGCTCTTAATTACGGCGGACCCGGAAAGCGTTAGCACGAGTACTCGGAATGGGAGCAGGAAAACTTACAAAGTCCAGAAATCATGTTGAAATTAGTCTAAAAAATCAACTTAGCTCGCAGTTCTTGTAACCCTAGGATGGAACTTACCGTCCTGTACTCGGTAGCCGCATGGAGATCGTGTCGAAGCCAAGGATCGAACCATAGACGACATCGGGGATACACAGAAGAAGGCAGCTGTAATTAGACATCAGTTCAATCAAGACAGATTGAGAAGACTGATAACGACGTACCACGGTCGCCGACAAGAGGTCCCGAGCAACCGCGACAACATTTTCAGTCATGCTCGGGACGACGGGTCCGAGAACAAGTACCAGCCGAACATCAAGTCGTTCAGTAGCGGTGCGTCTGAGAATGCTGGCATGAAGGAGATCTGAGAACGAGTACAAGAAAGAACATGTAAACGTACTGGCAGCCACACCACACAAACACCCTTCCAAATCCTCTGTAACGCCTCTAAGGCTGAGGATATATCACTTCAGCACAGACAAGCAGAAAGAGCGGCGGAGAAACATACATATCCCAACACCTCTTTGCGACAAGCAGTGTAGAGGACACAACCTTGGGGTAGTCGACGTTGAGGTCCATGGTGACAGCGGTGAAGACAATAAGAGTGTGAGAGAGAAGGACGACATCGTGTACTGACAGCAAGACGACATGATGGGGAGAAATGAAGAGAAAGAACACGGAGAACAGGTTTATATACTGTCGGCTAATCCTCCTCCGTTTGTGAGTCGGGTACCGATCGCGCGCCGGCTCCATCGCATCAACACAAGAGAAAATTACGGACTGATCGCGCCGGTTCACAAGTGTGGCCAATTGACAGATCTGGACTTTAAATAAACGGAAGAATAGAGCGTTTTGCTGCTCTAATGTCGTATATACATTTGTTGTACAGCGTGTCGACGTCCGCAGAATCAAGTAAAGTATCCAGGTTAGGACAATATTCAAGTTGGCAGGGTTGTTGATACGGGCGCCACATCGCACGGAGAAGAGTTCGAGGCTCAGACGGTGAGATTCAGAGTCGTTTACCTCTTATTGATGTCTATCAGTCGGGAAATTCAACCGCGAGCCAGCGAATACAACGGAAAACACGTTAGAATTCAACTGGAGAGTACGAATAAGACACCACAATAACTCGGTCAGGGTGCTAGAGAAAACGTGTTAGAGAATTGATGATCGAGAGCAGGAAAAATTTCTTACCGCGCCGCAGAATTGGTTCCAGAGATGTGTCACAAGCACAGTCATTCCTACTCTCAGTAACGGTGCCGCCATTCCTCCAGAACGTCGCTACAGCTCTCCAGTAAAGTCCCGGAGAATAACCGCCATTTTGAAGAACAGTACGCCCAGGAAAACGATCCAGATTCCGTTCAGGAGCTCACCATTTCATACAATCGCGCTGGGCTCGTCCAGAAACGTGGTCAGAAGGAAGACGGCCTTCACAGGCGCCAGAACAGAAGAGTCAAAGCTTGAAATTGTCCACAGAAAGGGCAACAGGTGCGTCGCAGTGAACTTTCTTGAACTGAAGCTCAAAACCGTCGTATCCAGCTTCAAACGAGTCCACCCAGGTGAGGTTCACGTAAAATTCCAGGTCCAATAACCCCAGTAAGTCGATTTTAGAAAGTGTCGAGGCTGTTCGGGAATGGAGAGCTCAGCGCTCAAAACGACATGGTGGTTGGACGTTGAGGAGCACGTCGATCACGATGGAGCCCAAAGTGGAAGTTCACCCTTCGACGTGAACCACGATGAACTCTGACTTGCATTTGCAGTGTTGACGCGTCGGAGCCTTCCAGGACGACAGACTCGACTCTCTGAGGCGTTGGACGAGTTCAGAAGACATCACCACGAAAATTGTGAGGACTTTGACCGCGTGGATGCCCTCGCCGGGCAGGCTTTTGGATTCTGGCAAAAGTGGGTTTTCCTTGACGATCCCGAACCCTCAGTTCTCACCTATCTGAACTCAGAATGCTGTGAAATGTCGTGATACCTCGGTGAGTAAGTACGTTTCCTATATGTTCTTGAAATCTGAGCTGAATTCGTATAGAATTGAAGTCGATAGCGGCGACGGGTTCGCCGCCATCTCAAGACGCCACCCAGAAACTTTGAGTCGGCCCTGTAACACGACATTTGATCTCTGGGAAGCGTCGGCTATCCTCGCCGGTTCAATTCGGACAAAAGTGCGCATTTCTCATTTCAATTTCGTCTGTAACTCTCATCAAATTAGCTCAGCGTTAACTCGATTTGAACGCAGATCTCCTCCCTTTCCTCGGTTATTGTTTCTCCTTTGGACTAGACTCGCTTGGGAAACGAGGAGGCGGCTGCGCCGCCTCCCGCGACACCGCCACAATTCTGAACTGCCCTCTTCCAGGCTTGTGCATTTTCGACACGAAAACCTCAATATCCCCCGCGTATGGTGGCCTCGCCGGCCCGGCTTTTTTTCCTGAGGAAAAAGTGAGTGTTTAATGTTCATTTTCGAGAGTATTTCTGACCTTAATGTCTGAAGTATTCAGTTGATCTTCCCATCAAATTCGGTGCGTTTTCGGGACATATTCGATCGCATTTGAACCTGACTATACTCCATGTGTCAGGTCGGCCGCTTCGCGACCTCCAGAACGTCCCCCAGACTTCACTCGCTCGCACTTACTCCAAAACCAATACTTCGAGTTCTGGCCACGAATTCAGCAGACTCACATGCCGTATCATCTCCCTGCACATTCCTCGGTTTTTCAAGGAGGAAGTGTGTCATTTCGCGTTCTTTTCCCGCATCTAGTTCCATATTGGCTGGACCTCAAACCCGAATGGACTTACCTCCGTCGCTTCAAGGACCTCCGGATAAACTGCGCCCATTGACCGAGATCTGGATCTTGCGACTTTCGGTGTTATGATCTAATTTGGACATACGGACGGTGAACTCGACATGGTGGGTTTGATTGGGTATCCCTGAAGTTCCGCGCTAACTAATGAGTTCAGGGCTATTAGAACTGCAGTGAGCAGCGGCGCTTCCGCCGCTGCGCTCGCGCTGCTCGCTTCTCACTGCTGGAACGGGTAATGAGCGATATTCACGCCACACTTTCAAGATCTCGAATATGGCGCCGAGAAGACTACGGATTAGGACAACGAGACGGACGGCGAACTGATGGAGCATGTCATTATTGGTTTCTAGGCCCTTCGAAGCCAGGATCATGTCTGCAATTTGAAGACGCGAGGTACGTGCCGTGAAATTGTTCGATCACTTTCGGAACTAACTCGTTGTACAGATGGTATCAACGGCGACGTTGTCGCCCTCTGGAATTCTCGTGGATATAGGATTTCTGTCTAATTCTAGGTTCACCTCGGTGGAGAATTTGAAAGGGCCGAAGTGAATTCGGGACGATGGGACGCCGTAGCCACGTAGGTGTAGCGCAGAATTATAGGTTATTCGTGTAGATAGTGACATTCAGTTCGAAAATCTAACTTGTTCAAATTCTCTTGCCCGAATTGAACCCAATGTCAACGAGAGCAAGAACGAGAGTCTCAAAAGTGTTACCTTGCTTGACAGTCAAATATACCTACCTAAAATAACACCTCGTAAAATAGCCTATAGCCGCCCAAAATACCACCAAGAGTCGAGTAAAGTATCCTACATAAACATAGTAAATAGCCAAAGTCGGAGAAATTGGCGGACTTACCGTTACACCACATGTACTCGTTAACGATAAAGTGAGTATCCCCGAAACATCCAATGTGAACTTCTTGAAAACTTCCAGTCAGGGGAGCCCAGAAGCCTGTAGGATCGGTGCTATGAACCCTCAGTGTGATGTTCGTGGTGTCGCCCAGGTGGATATCCCGTGTTCAACACGGGATATTTCCTCCGCTCGCCCAGCGGGTGTACCCAACTGGGTCGTCGTTCTAGATGTCCTACTGGCCCGGAATTGACGGGAAAATGTCGAGTTGGAAGGTATCCAGGCAGATCAGATCACCCCAAGTGATCGGCAGCACTTGAACTCGCACCACCACGAGTCCGATGCTTGGTGCGCTTACACCAACGCGTCCCCTTGTTCCTCGCTCTCTGGTGACTCTCGGATACCCAAATTTACCTGGATGCTGCTTTATAGCTTACGGAATACGACTTCCGACGGTGCTTGGAGGACTGGACGCGCTTTTATACCGACTTTTCGCGTCTGCGCCTCAACAAGGCGTACTGGACCCTGCACATCGATAGCACGAGGATTTTCTGGACCCTGTGACGTGTCTGGGGATTCAACAATCTTATCTTGACCGCTCGGACGCGGGGAAATGACGCAAGCCGTGGTCCTCCTCCTCCGTCCCTCTAGCACTTTTGGCGAATTCGTGTTTCCCGCTCAAACTGGCCCGATCTGGTGACCAAGGGACTTGTATATACTCTGTCTAGACTTAATACCGGCGTTATCTTGGCCGTTACTCACAATTCCACGACAATAATCATAAATTCAGTATGGGACTCAGAAGGTTCGTACCTTTTCCGCCGTTCAGTCGCTTCAATTCCATGCTGACCCTGTGTCAGTTGATCAGAACGTACGCGGCGACCTGTGTCCGCGCCAATAACGGAGGAGAGCGCAACGCGAAGCGGTGCGCATCTCCGCTTCGAAATTGAGATCTGTACGTTTTCAAGTTCTCCGTTTTTCATACGGCTCATTCTGACTCCCCCATCAGAAGTCAGGGGTGTCTCCTTGAAACCGCTCCACTTGCTTGGAAGATTCGAGATCTACACGAATACGACGAGAACCTTTGTACCATGTATTCACGCTGCAGGAGACAAATGTGGTTCGCCTTCGTCCTGGCGGTTGAATTGGAGCCAGGCAACTTTTGTACATTGATAATGGTGAGATATTCCCGTCGCTGTTACGCGCTCAGGGAGCTTAATTCGCGTAGGACACTCGAACCGGTTCCCGTGGCGTCCCAATAATTCGCCAACAAGTTCCGAAGTTCTCGCATAAACCAATGTTCCAGGATCACGGCGCCCGATTACTGGAGTCCGTTTACGTTTTGATTGGCTCCTATACCACTGGAAACGCAATAAAAGGAGCCCGGATTTCACCAAAGTCATCAACACCCACTTCCTTCCTTTCCTCGTCCCTCCTTCTCTCACAGTTTGCATTATCGCTCCATTTGGTGGTCTATACTCGTCTCATTTGTTGTCGATATACTCTCGTCGTTGTCGCCGACTTTCTCGCCATCGCCTGCCCGACGCGTCGAAAGCGTGACCGGCGCTTATTTTGTTGATCGTCACGGGTAGGCTTCCTTCCTCCCACCACCATCTCTCCTTGTTGATTTGCTTTCGTCCTCAGATTCCCGCCTCTTCGACGCCGTTTCTCATGGCAATCAACGCTCTGGTATGTACTTTACATTCTGTCGTGGTCGACGGGCTCGCTGAACAACTTTCCTGGCAGACTTTCTTGTCCCTCTGGCGCCTTCACAGCCGACGACGAATGAGACGGGTTTAACGACGCTGTCGTTCTAGCAGATGGACTAGTTTCTTGGTACGTCGAGGTCGTCTTTTCACATGGCTCGTTGGCTCATCGTGCAGCAGATTTCAACTCGCTCTTCAATCCTTCAACGTCGTATCACTCCCACGTCGGGCGTTTCCTTCCGCTCTCTCTTCACTCGACGCTGCTGACGACCATCCTGGATCCGGTCGTACTGACACGCCCTCGCGAATGCCACGGCGGCTTTCAATTCATGGTACGCCCATCTCTATCCTTTTGTATCCGCTCCTTGATGAATCCTTGTCCGTAGTGCTTTGTTATTGCGCGCCGACGCCCTGACTTGAACGCGGAATCGAATATCGGCTATGGCGATGGCGGAGACACATGTGCGAGATATAGTCCAAAGGTGTGCTGTATTGTCCCGACGCCGTGTTTGTTGGCTGACTGCTTGTTTTCCCTGTAGGCTCGACTATGAAGACCTGTGGATGTCGCGAAGGCTCGATTTCCTGGTCTTGTTCTGCACCGTAAGTCTGCCTTCACTTATAACAGAATTGATACTGATCTCTTGACCAGTCGTTGAGAACCATTCGCTTGGCTTCGCGCCGACTGTACACTCATACGTCCTTCAAGCCATCATGTTGCATACCGGTGCGTTGTTTAAGTCAACCATAGGACCCGTGTCAATTAACCACTCGCTGCAGACATCGACAACCTTGTATTCGAGAACCCGGATGAAACTCAACTGGTAAGTTGACGCGTTCTTTACTTGGATCTTGACTCAATCGTTCATGCAGAGATTCACTTGGATTTCGGCTTAACTCTGCGTTGCCCTCACCGTGTCTGAACGGCCCCCCACCATGTTCTAGAACAGTACGACTCTGGACAACGGCTGTCCGTCCTTATACGGTCCTTATACGATGAGCACGCCTGGACTCGGAACTCCTCGCTATGCGCCAGGAGTTCACGCCTTTATACCGACGGATGCCTTCATAGTCGTCTACTCGCCGACTGTTCTACCTTGCCTTTAGACCGCTGCATGTATGTTGTCCGTATGTTTGTTACACATGTGTCTTTGCTAACGGTCCTATCTTACAGGTACTTTTTGTTTCAAAGCAGCAGGTAAGCAAGTCTCTCGGTTACTCGGTTCGATTTAAATCTTGATATCCCTTCTTAGGTCTCGTCCTGTGTTACGAGGACTAGCCATGCTCCTCCGTGAAGTAAGTTCAATCTTACTGTCCTTGAACTCAGCGTGTCTAACGACTTGTTGCTCGTACAGTGAGATCAACCTGGAGGCTAGAATGTATATATGAAGGTACGCCGTACTTCTGCCGAGTTTTGTTGTCTTACATCTTATTAGTCTACATTCCGTGGACTTATCACTTGGCTGCGCGCCGGTGAATGTCGCCTTGGCTACGCGCCGGTCGAATACATGTCTACATGACAGCGCTGTGTCACCGACCGCCGGCTGCCGCCCGATGAAGCCATGAACGTCGACGACCACTTGGCTCTGCGCCGGAATACACCTTCCCCTCGGATGCATGACACCCTTGCTCGTAAGCCGTCTCTATGTCTGTTCTTGTGCTGTACTGAGATTCCCGTGGTGTAGATAACGTTGCGGATCCGCTACCCGTAAGTATTTCCTACTGTTTTCCGACTTTTTGTTAATTTCCGTCAAGATGTTTGGTCTTGGTTACACGAAGATGGTATGCGGAGGCGCCCAAGAGAGACTCTTTGCTCCCCTCACGATGGCACTTGTTAGCCATGTAGCCCCCGTGTCCGAGTAAGGAGCCTTGACTTAATGCTGCAAGCATAGACTTGCTTGGATTTGGCTTAACTTTGCCACGGTACGCTGCTCGCATTGATGATCTTGTGTATACTAATTACTTTTCTTTCATAGGCTTCGACTTCGGTTACATGAATGCAGTCGCCCTACGTGCGCCAGGGTATAGCGACCCCAGCGTTGAATTTCCGGGTCTTGCACATTAGCCCCTATGTGGAACAGGGCTTTGAGTTTAGGGCGTCTTCCTCCCCACACGTGAGTCTCCCACCCTTACCGTCAACGACCAGCCTACTAAGCACCCCACTTCAGGGAGCACCACCCCGAAGATGCACCCAGGGAGGAGGAGTGTTCTCCCTACTCCCGTCACCGGGCGCGAAGGGGGAGAAGACGGTCGAGGAAGACGGCACGTCGTGTGAGCGGTGAGGGAGATGCTCCCGAAGAGGGAGGAAGACGTGTCGTGTGGGCGCCTCGGGAGATGCACCCGATGAGGAGCTCGGTGTGTGTTGAGGAAGTCCTTCGGTGTGTCGTGTGGTTAGGGAGAGGCTCTTCGGAGAGGAGGAGACGGGTGCGGAAGAGCATGTCTTCGTCGGGGAGGGAGGGAGAGAGGACGTCGTGTCGGCGCCTAGGAAGATGGCGTCCTTGATAGTCTTGTTTGCAGGTCCGCCGTCGGTATTGTAGACTTAGTTCATAGTACCTACTTCAGATACCCGTACTTACATTACCTCGTACGTAGTCTTCTCCCGTACTGTAAGTGGTCGCCTCTCCGCATCCACTCCCCTACTAACGACTTGTCCACAGATCCGACCATGAACCACTTCCCCCAAGACCTGTGTGACCACTTGAGACGAGTCTTCGCTCCTCCACTCGATAACAGCAGTGCGATCATCTCGTGTATCGCGAACATTGTCGACTTCGACGACCATGACGCTGACAAGCCCGAGTTTCTCTAGGTAGGCATTCCGCGAGCTATACTCTCGAGCTGGACATCGGTGAAAGGCGCCTGGACCTTGACGAGAGCCGTTCGACGGACGACGGGGTCGAGGATCGCATCTATAATTGGGGTGGTTTTGGTTTCTGCGACGGGCTCCACACTAGTCTCCTTCTGCTGTATGTCGGGCGCCAAGGGAAGAGTCAGGCCAGGCATTTGCTGTACTTCGGGCTTGGATTTTTGAGGGCGGGGACCAAAAGACGCTAGATAACCGCGCGCATCCCGAACAGATGGATTGGCTCGTAGTATTGACAGAATGAAATCCTGTTAAACACAGATTAATTTTTTTTTTTCAGAGACACAACAGATGGGAGAAACTTGCATTGTCGGCAGGGGTTGTGTCGTTACCATCGGAGACGGGCTGCTGCCTCAGACTGCGAATCGTCTGCAAAGCGCATGTTAGACCGAGCACGGTCATGAACGATTAATCTGAGTCCTCACCGCATAGAATGCCTTGAAGGCCTGTCCTCGCCGACACTGGACAGAGGTAGCCACCCTGTGGGAGGTCGACGCTAGAGAGAGCATAACTATGGTAGAAAGGGAAGGGGAAAAGAGATGGGCAACCGTGAGTCATGGAGGGAAATTTAAAAGGAATGAGGCTGTTGAATGATTTTCGATTACAGGGTAATCAGATAAGATAAAATTTATTCCCTCTGTCTCCGAGGCTCCGGCAGTCCGGCACAGGCATGCGCGCTTATCACGCGCGTCAATGAGTGCTTTAGCTGTCCAGTGGCGTTATGCTCGGTGACGAGAGGAGTTGCATCACAGCTAATGGCTCATATCCCTCAGTGAGCGCTTTGATTGATATAGACGCGTTCTAAGGTGATTTACCGGAGACTGACAGCATTAAATCAATTGCGCGGTAGCGCCAAATCAACTCAGAAATTCTCATCGTGATATGAAGACCTTGAAAGGCCAGATTGCCAGGGCACTTGATCAGAACGTGCGTGCACGAGAAACCGAATAGCTGTGAAGCAGCACTGAATGGAGAAAATACACGGAACGCGGTATTCTGGGAACGAGATCTATTACGCACGCAGTCAGGACATTTAGCGCCAGCATGCTGCGAGAGTGCCGCATCAGTCATCCACGCCCAAGCCAAGCAGATTTAATGAAAGCTACGGCCGAAACCGAACTTCTGGACATCCTCCAGACTGGGGTACCTGGCGGAGATGGTTCAACGTCGTCCGAGAAGCTGTTCGTTTAATGAACACAGTGATGAAGGGTTAACTGATTCCATTGAGCCAAGGTTAGCTGTTGGAACAGGAAAAAAATAAGGGTGTCAATATAGAAGGGGGTCGGATACGATATGACCGTCTTCTAGCGACATGAATAGGACTCAAGGTCGCGCGAACCAAGGATCATGATCATGATCTGGTGAGGCGATGGCTCAACGACATGTCGAAACGAACGTGGTTCGGGCAGGAGTAGCAACGCACATGAGGCCGGCAACGAACTACCAAATAAACGCGACGCGTCTGATTTGATACGATCTGAGTGAGGTCAGGTGCAGAGAAAACATGATCGCGTTCAAGTAGTGTACCTTGCCCTACACATCGAAGTAGTAAATTTACACTTTTAAACGAAGAGCTGCCAAGATCAACCTGATCAAAATGAAAGGACACGATAATGCATCGCATTCTGTCAACGGTAAGCCCGAGAAGCTATATATGAACCTTCCAAAATCCTCACCTGACTTGAATCCACGACGATAATATTATTTTGGCTGCACATCACCGAGTATCGTCCATTCCCAAGTGTTATTGGGATAGCCCGAACTCGGAAGGGCAGCGACGTCTTCACGCCATACGTGAAGACCGGATGTTCCGCATTCGTCAACACCGTATCCGACGAGCACACGGCCATCTCCTCCTGCGGGAACGCGAATTTGACGTTCGGATCGACCGTAGGCGCACCCCTTGCAATCTCCTGCTTGACGCGCATCTGGTTGAAATCGAAGCAATAGATGAATTCGCCTGCAGTCTCAAATGACACCATCTTGGAGCCAAAGGTGGTACACGACCACACCACCGAGGGCGGTGTATGAAGGCTGGAGTCGAGAACACGCGCCCCAGTCTCACCCCAGTCTTCCCATGGAATGAAGTTGTCCATACCGCCGACTGAGTCGAGGTGAGCGAGAATTGTGGCGCGTGGCACGACAAAGTTGTAGTGATGAATATCTGCAGACCACATCGAGATGGTGTAGATCAGATGATCGTGGTCGTCGTAGAAGGGGACGGACTTGTCGTTGTTTGGCCACGCGGGGGAGGGGTCGCAGCGAATGGAGGCCATGGCCCTGGCGCGGACGTCCGGGAGGGAAAGATGGCAGCACTCGGTGAGGTCGGTGAGCGCGAGCTCTTCGCTGCTGGTGGCTTTAAAGTCTACGACGGTGATGCACATGTTCATATGCCTCCCAGTCGCAGATCAAGATGTGGCGGTCGGTGAGGAATACGAAGGAAGTCATTTCGTCATCGGAGACATGCTACATTTCATGAGATGAATTGTAATGGGGAGGTCATTGTCAATGGCCTACCATCTCTTTCTCGCCAGTCTTCCAATTCCAGATAACCAAGAAACCTCCATCTCCTTGCGCGTCGTTAAAGAAGACACCAAAGTGATCTCCTGAGATTTGGATTGCGAAAGTCGAAATTGTATCCCGACTGATTATATCCAGCTTTACAGAAACTTTGGGATTCTTGGCCAAAGGATGTTTCTCGCCAGTCGATACCGTCCGGATGTGAAAGTTGAAGGTTCGGTTAGGAATGGGAAGCGGCTGGAAAACCTTCGACGTCCTTGGGTGGGACTTTCGATAAGTATAAGCAGATCCTGAGAAGGATCCATGCCAAAAGTCCCGAAATGAAATATCTATGGGAATACTCCATCTGCTCTCTGGGATGGAAAGGGAGGGAGAAGGCAGTCTGAAATAGATGAAGACCGCCATCGGATCCTGTCTGCGCGAAAACGTTTCCAAATAACTCCCAGAGACCACCGTGGAGCATGTCGATGTGGGTTTCGGTCATGCTGGCTGGATCTGCCCAACGGACTCTGCGGGTGAGTGTTGGGTGGGCGTGGTGTCGATGGGAAGTCGTCTGCGCTGGGTACGGCGTGTGCTGGTGGCGACGTCTCGGGGGTGCATCTTCGAGGGAGTCGCGTCTCCGAGGCGTGCTCTTCGGGTGGTGATGGTGGGAAGGAAAGACCGTTGATGTGTGGCTGTGCTGGTAGGCGACGTCTTGGGGTGCTGGTGGGGCGACGTCTTCGGGGTGGGCGGAGGGGTGCTGCGGAGTGCTCCTCAGGTGGGGGTGTCTTCGTGTTGTGGGTCTCTTCGCGTCGTGGGTGTCTTCACTGTGTCGGGGATGTCTCTGCCGTGTCTCGCGTTGTGTTGGTGGTAAGACGACGGCAGTTCGGCGAACAATTCTCGCAGGGCAGATACTCCTTTTGGGGCAACTATGAAGGGACAAAACGCCTTTTATGGACGACCCTGCAAAAAAACAAGAGAAGTTGTACTGTTTTCGGTCACGTGATGGTGCAGTACGTTCATAATTGCGCATCTATCTACTACAAAACATGTAACTAAAAAAAGAGGGCCCTCAACACGAAGGTTGGAGGGGCAGATCCGCAACAGAGTAACTCCAATCCCCGTGTGGCGCAGTCATCCGACGACATGATGCTAGCGGACCCGGGTAGCGTAATGGCGGCGCGGAAATAAGTCGACGTGTGGCGCTGTCTAATTCCCGAAGGAATCGCTCTTAATTACGGCGGACCCGGGAAAGCGTTAGCACGAGTACTCGGAATGGGAGCAGGAAAACTTACAAAGTCCAGAAATCATGTTGAAATTAGTCTAAAAAATCAACTTAGCTCGCAGTTCTTGTAACCCTAGGATGGAACTTACCGTCCTGTACTCGGTAGCCGCATGGAGATCGTGTCGAAGCCAAGGATCGAACCATAGACGACATCGGGGGATACACAGAAGAAGGCAGCTGTAATTAGACATCAGTTCAATCAAGACAGATGAGAAGACTGATAACGACGTACCACGGGTCGCCGACAAGAGGTCCCGAGCAACCGCGACAACATTTTCAGTCATGCTCGGGACGACGGGTCCGAGAACAAGTACCAGCCGAACATCAAGTCGTTCCAGTAGCGGTGCGTCTGAGAATGCTGGCATGAAGGAGATCTGAGAAACGAGTACAAGAAAGAACATGTAAACGTACTGGCAGCCACACCACACAAACACCCTTCCAAATCCTCTGTAACGCCTTCTAAGGCTGAGGATATATCACTTCAGCACAGACAAGCAGAAAGAGCGGCGGAGAAACATACATATCCCAACACCTCTTTGCGACAAGCAGTGTAGAGGACACAACCTTGGGGTAGTCGACGTTGAGGTCCATGGTGACAGCGGTGAAGACAATAAGAGTGTGAGAGAGAAGGACGACATCGTGTACTGACAGCAAGACGACATGATGGGGAGAAATGAAGAAAGAAGAACACGGAGAACAGGTTTATATACCTGTCGGCTAATCCTCCTCCGTTTGTGAGTCGGGTACCGATCGCGCGCCGGCTCCATCGCATCAACACAAGAGAAAATTACGGACTGATCGCGCCGGTTCACAAGTGTGGCCAATTGACAGATCTGGACTTTACAATAAACGGAAGAATAGAGCGTTTTGCTGCTCTAATGTCGTATATACATTGTTGTACAGCGTGTCGACGTCCGCAGAATCAAGTAAAGTATCCAGGTTAGGACAATATTCAAGTTGGCAGGGTTGTTGATACGGGCGCCACATCGCACGGAGAAGAGTTCGAGGCTCAGACGGTGAGATTCAGAGTCGTTTACCTCTTATTGATGTCTATCAGTCGGGAAATTCAACCGCGAGCCAGCGAATACAACGGAAAACACGTTAGAATTCAACTGGAGAGTACGAATAAGACACCACAATAACTCGGTCAGGGTGCTAGAGAAAAACGTGTTAGAGAATTGATGATCGAGAGCAGGAAAAATTTCTTACCGCGCCGCAGAATTGGTTCCAGAGATGTTCACAAGCACAGTCATTCCCTACTCTCAGTAACGGTGCCGCCATTCCTCCAGAACGTCGCTACAGCTCTCCAGTAAAGTCCCGGAGAATAACCGCCATTTTGAAGAACAGTACGCCCAGGAAAACGATCCAGATTCCGTTCAGGAGCTCACCATTTCATACAATCGCGCTGGGCTCGTCCAGAAACGTGGTCAGAAGGAAGACGGCCTTCACAGGCGCCAGAAAGAAGAGTCAAAGCTTGAAATTGTCCACAGAAAGGGCACAGGTGCGTCGCAGTGAACTTTCTTGAACTGAAGCTCAAAACCGTCGTATCCAGCTTCAAACGAGTCCACCCAGGTGAGGTTCACGTAAAATTCCAGGTCCAATAACCCCAGTAAGTCGATTTTAGAAAGTGTCGAGGCTGTTCGGGAATGGAGAGCTCAGCGCTCAAAACGACATGGTGGTTGGACGTTGAGGAGCACGTCGATCACGATGGAGCCCAAAGTGGAAGTTCACCCTTCGACGTGAACCACGATGAACTCTGACTTGCATTTGCAGTGTTGACGCGTCGGAGCCTTCCAGGACGACAGACTCGACTCTCTGAGGCGTTGGACGAGTTCAGAAGACATCACCACGAAAAATTGTGAGGACTTTGACCGCGTGGATGCCCTCGCCGGGCAGGCTTTTGGATTCTGGCAAAAGTGGGTTTTCCTTGACGATCCCGAACCCTCAGTTCTCACCTATCTGAACTCAGAATGCTGTGAAATGTCGTGATACCTCGGTGAGTAAGTACGTTTCCTATATGTTCTTGAAATCTGAGCTGAATTCGTATAGAATTGAAGTCGATAGCGGCGACGGGTTCGCCGCCATCTCAAGACGCCACCCAGAAACTTTGAGTCGGCCCTGTAACACGACATTTGATCTCTGGGAAGCGTCGGCTATCCTCGCCGGTTCAATTCGGACAAAAGTGCGCATTTCTCATTTCAATTTCGTCTGTAACTCTCATCAAATTAGCTCAGCGTTAACTCGATTTGAACGCAGATCTCCTCCCTTTCCTCGGTTATTGTTTCTCCTTTGGACTAGACTCGCTTGGGAAACGAGGAGGCGGCTGCGCCGCCTCCCGCGACACGCCACAATTCTGAACTGCCCTCTTCCAGGCTTGTGCATTTTCGACACGAAAACCTCAATATCCCCCGCGTATGGTGGCCTCGCCGGCCCGGCTTTTTTCCTGAGGAAAAAGTGAGTGTTTAATGTTCATTTTCGAGAGTATTTCTGACCTTAATGTCTGAAGTATTCAGTTGATCTTCCCATCAAATTCGGTGCGTTTTCGGGACATATTCGATCGCATTTGAACCTGACTATACTCCATGTGTCAGGTCGGCCGCTTCGCGACCTCCAGAACGTCCCCCAGACTTCACTCGCTCGCACTTACTCCAAAAAATACTTCGAGTTCTGGCCACGAATTCAGCAGACTCACATGCCGTATCATCTCCCTGCACATTCCTCGGTTTTTCAAGGAGGAAGTGTGTCATTTCGCGTTCTTTTCCCGCATCTAGTTCCATATTGGCTGGACCTCAAACCCCGAATGGACTTACCTCCGTCGCTTCAAGGACCTCCGGATAAACTGCGCCCATTGACCGAGATCTGGATCTTGCGACTTTCGGTGTTATGATCTAATTTGGACATACGGACGGTGAACTCGACATGGTGGGTTTGATGGGTATCCCTGAAGTTCCGCGCTAAACTAATGAGTTCAGGGCTATTAGAACTGCAGTGAGCAGCGGCGCTTCCGCCGCTGCGCTCGCGCTGCTCGCTTCTCACTGCTGGAACGGGTAATGAGCGATATTCACGCCACACTTTCAAGATCTCGAATATGGCGCCGAGAAGACTACGGATTAGGACAACGAGACGGACGGCGAACTGATGGAGCATGTCATTATTGGTTTCTAGGCCCTTCGAAGCCAGGATCATGTCTGCAATTTGAAGACGCGAGGTACGTGCCGTGAAATTGTTCGATCACTTTCGGAACTAACTCGTTGTACAGATGGTATCAACGGCGACGTTGTCGCCCTCTGGAATTCTCGTGGATATAGGATTTCTGTCTAATTCTAGGTTCACCTCGGTGGAGAATTTGAAAGGGCCGAAGTGAATTCGGGACGATGGGACGCCGTAGCCACGTAGGTGTAGCGCAGAATTATAGGTTATTCGTGTAGATAGTGACATTCAGTTCGAAAATCTAACTTGTTCAAATTCTCTTGCCCGAATTGAACCCAATGTCAACGAGAGCAAGAACGAGAGTCTCAAAAGTGTTACCTTGCTTGACAGTCAAATATACCTACCTAAAATAACACCTCGTAAAATAGCCTATAGCCGCCCAAAATACCACCAAGAGTCGAGTAAAGTATCCTACATAAACATAGTAAATAGCCAAAGTCGGAGAAATTGGCGGACTTACCGTTACACCACATGTACTCGTTAACGATAAAGTGAGTATCCCGAAACATCCAATGTGAACTTCTTGAAAACTTCCAGTCAGGGGAGCCCAGAAGCCTGTAGGATCGGTGCTATGAACCCTCAGTGTGATGTTCGTGGTGTCGCCCAGGTGGATATCCCGTGTTCAACACGGGATATTTCCTCCGCTCGCCCAGCGGGTGTACCCAACTGGGTCGTCGTTCTAGATGTCCTACTGGCCCGGAATTGACGGGAAAATGTCGAGTTGGAAGGTATCCAGGCAGATCAGATCACCCCAAGTGATCGGCAGCACTTGAACTCGCACCACCACCACGAGTCCGATGCTTGGTGCGCTTACACCAACGCGTCCCCTTGTTCCTCGCTCTCTGGTGACTCTCGGATACCCAAATTTACCTGGATGCTGCTTTATAGCTTACGTAATACGAATTCCGACGGTGCTTGGAGGACTGGACGCGCTTTTACCGACTTTTCGCGTCTGCGCCTCAGCGAGGCGTACTGGACCCTGCACATCGATAGCACGAGGATTTTCTGGACCCTGTGACGTGTCTGGGGATTCAACAATCTTATCTTGACCGCTCGGACGCGGGGAAATGACGCAAGCCGTGGTCCTCCTCCTCCGTCCCTCTACACTTTTGGCGAATTCGTGTTTCCCGCTCAAACTGGCCCGATCTGGTGACCAAGGACTTGTATATACTCTGTCTAGACTTAACCGGCGTTATCTTGGCCGTACTCACAATTACACGACAATAATCATAAATTCAGTATGGGACTCAGAAGGTTCGTACCTTTTCCGCCGTTCAGTCGCTTCAATTCATGCTGACCCTGTGTCAGTTGATCAGAACGTACGCGGCGACCTGTGTCCGCGCCAAACGGAGGAGAGCGCAACGCGAAGCGGTGCGCATCTCCGCTCGAAATTGAGATCTGTACGTTTTCAAGTTCTCCGTTTTTCAACGGCTCATTCTGACTCCCCATCAGAAGTCAGGGGTCTCCTTGAAACCGCTCCACTTGCTTGGAAGATTCGAGATCTACACGAATACGACGAGAACCTTTGTACCATGTATTCACGCTGCAGGAGACAAATGTGGTTCGCCTTCGTCCTGGCGGTTGAATTGGAGCCAGGCAACTTTTGTACATTGATAATGGTGAGATATTCCCGTCGCTGTTACGCGCTCAGGGAGCTTAATTCGCGTAGGACACTCGAACCGGTTCCCGTGGCGTCCCAATAATTCGCCAACAAGTTCCGAAGTTCTCGCATAAACCAATGTTCCAGGATCACGGCGCCCGATTACTGGAGTCCGTTTACGTTTTGATTGGCTCCTATACCACTGGAAACGCAATAAAAGGAGCCCGGATTTCACCAAAGTCATCAACACCCACTTCCTTCCTTCCTCGTCCCTCCTTCTCTCACAGTTTGCATTATCGCTCCATTTGGTGGTCTATACTCGTCTCATTTGTTGTCGATATACTCTCGTCGTTGTCGCCGACTTTCTCGCCATCGCCTGCCCGACGCGTCGAAAGCGTGACCGGCGCTTATTTTGTTGATCGTCACGGGTAGGCTTCCTTCCTCCCACCACCATCTCTCCTTGTTGATTTGCTTTCGTCCTCAGATTCCCGCCTCTTCGACGCCGTTTCTCATGGCAATCAACGCTCTGGTATGTACTTTACATTCTGTCGTGGTCGACGGGCTCGCTGAACAACTTTCCTGGCAGACTTTCTTGTCCCTCTGGCGCCTTCACAGCCGACGACGAATGAGACGGGTTTAACGACGCTGTCGTTCTAGCAGATGGACTAGTTTCTTGGTACGTCGAGGTCGTCTTTTCACATGGCTCGTTGGCTCATCGTGCAGCAGATTTCAACTCGCTCTTCAATCCTTCAACGTCGTATCACTCCCACGTCGGGCGTTTCCTTCCGCTCTCTCTTCACTCGACGCTGCTGACGACCATCCTGGATCCGGTCGTACTGACACGCCCTCGCGAATGCCACGGCGGCTTTCAATTCATGGTACGCCCATCTCTATCCTTTTGTATCCGCTCCTTGATGAATCCTTGTCCGTAGTGCTTTGTTATTGCGCGCCGACGCCCTGACTTGAACGCGGAATCGAATATCGGCTATGGCGATGGCGGAGACACATGTGCGAGATATAGTCCAAAGGTGTGCTGTATTGTCCCGACGCCGTGTTTGTTGGCTGACTGCTTGTTTTCCCTGTAGGCTCGACTATGAAGACCTGTGGATGTCGCGAAGGCTCGATTTCCTGGTCTTGTTCTGCACCGTAAGTCTGCCTTCACTTATAACAGAATTGATACTGATCTCTTGACCAGTCGTTGAGAACCATTCGCTTGGCTTCGCGCCGACTGTACACTCATACGTCCTTCAAGCCATCATGTTGCATACCGGTGCGTTGTTTAAGTCAACCATAGGACCCGTGTCAATTAACCACTCGCTGCAGACATCGACAACCTTGTATTCGAGAACCCGGATGAAACTCAACTGGTAAGTTGACGCGTTCTTTACTTGGATCTTGACTCAATCGTTCATGCAGAGATTCACTTGGATTTCGGCTTAACTCTGCGTTGCCCTCACCGTGTCTGAACGGCCCCCCACCATGTTCTAGAACAGTACGACTCTGGACAACGGCTGTCCGTCCTTATACGGTCCTTATACGATGAGCACGCCTGGACTCGGAACTCCTCGCTATGCGCCAGGAGTTCACGCCTTTATACCGACGGATGCCTTCATAGTCGTCTACTCGCCGACTGTTCTACCTTGCCTTTAGACCGCTGCATGTATGTTGTCCGTATGTTTGTTACACATGTGTCTTTGCTAACGGTCCTATCTTACAGGTACTTTTTGTTTCAAAGCAGCAGGTAAGCAAGTCTCTCGGTTACTCGGTTCGATTTAAATCTTGATATCCCTTCTTAGGTCTCGTCCTGTGTTACGAGGACTAGCCATGCTCCTCCGTGAAGTAAGTTCAATCTTACTGTCCTTGAACTCAGCGTGTCTAACGACTTGTTGCTCGTACAGTGAGATCAACCTGGAGGCTAGAATGTATATATGAAGGTACGCCGTACTTCTGCCGAGTTTTGTTGTCTTACATCTTATTAGTCTACATTCCGTGGACTTATCACTTGGCTGCGCGCCGGTGAATGTCGCCTTGGCTACGCGCCGGTCGAATACATGTCTACATGACAGCGCTGTGTCACCGACCGCCGGCTGCCGCCCGATGAAGCCATGAACGTCGACGACCACTTGGCTCTGCGCCGGAATACACCTTCCCTCGGATGCATGACACCCTTGCTCGTAAGCCGTCTCTAATGTCTGTTCTTGTGCTGTACTGAGATTCCCGTGGTGTAGATAACGTTGCGGATCCGCTACCCGTAAGTATTTCCTACTGTTTTCCGACTTTTTGTTAATTTCCGTCAAGATGTTTGGTCTTGGTTACACGAAGATGGTATGCGGAGGCGCCCAAGAGAGACTTCTTTGCTCCCCTCACGATGGCACTTGTTAGCCATGTAGCCCCGTGTCCGAGTAAGGAGCCTTGACTTAATGCTGCAAGCATAGACTTGCTTGGATTTGGCTTAACTTTGCCACGGTACGCTGCTCGCATTGATGATCTTGTGTATACTAATTACTTTTCTTTCATAGGCTTCGACTTCGGTTACATGAATGCAGTCGCCCTACGTGCGCCAGGGTATAGCGACCCCAGCGTTGAATTTCCGGGTCTTGCACATTAGCCCCTATGTGGAACAGGGCTTTGAGTTTAGGGCGTCTTCCTCCCACACGTGAGTCTCCCACCCTTACCGTCAACGACCAGCCTACTAAGCACCCCACTTCAGGGAGCACCACCCCGAAGATGCACCCAGGGAGGAGGAGTGTTCTCCCTACTCCCGTCACCGGGCGCGAAGGGGGAGAAGACGGTCGAGGAAGACGGCACGTCGTGTGAGCGGTGAGGGAGATGCTCCCGAAGAGGGAGGAAGACGTGTCGTGTGGGCGCCTCGGGAGATGCACCCGATGAGGAGCTCGGTGTGTGTTGAGGAAGTCCTTCGGTGTGTCGTGTGGTTAGGGAGAGGCTCTTCGGAGAGGAGGAGACGGGTGCGGAAGAGCATGTCTTCGTCGGGGAGGGAGGGAGAGAGGACGTCGTGTCGGCGCCTAGGAAGATGGCGTCCTTGATAGTCTTGTTTGCAGGTCCGCCGTCGGTATTGTAGACTTAGTTCATAGTACCTACTTCAGATACCCGTACTTACATTACCTCGTACGTAGTCTTCTCCCGTACTGTAAGTGGTCGCCTCTCCGCATCCACTCCCCTACTAACGACTTGTCCACAGATCCGACCATGAACCACTTCCCCCAAGACCTGTGTGACCACTTGAGACGAGTCTTCGCTCCTCCACTCGATAACAGCAGTGCGATCATCTCGTGTATCGCGAACATTGTCGACTTCGACGACCATGACGCTGACAAGCCCGAGTTTCTCTAGGTAGGCATTCCGCGAGCTATACTCTCGAGCTGGACATCGGTGAAAGGCGCCTGGACCTTGACGAGAGCCGTTCGACGGACGACGGGGTCGAGGATCGCATCTATAATTGGGGTGGTTTTGGTTTCTGCGACGGGCTCCACACTAGTCTCCTTCTGCTGTATGTCGGGCGCCAAGGGAAGAGTCAGGCCAGGCATTTGCTGTACTTCGGGCTTGGATTTTTGAGGGCGGGGACCAAAAGACGCTAGATAACCGCGCGCATCCCGAACAGATGGATTGGCTCGTAGTATTGACAGAATGAAATCCTGTTAAACACAGATTAATTTTTTTTTTCAGAGACACAACAGATGGGAGAAACTTGCATTGTCGGCAGGGGTTGTGTCGTTACCATCGGAGACGGGCTGCTGCCTCAGACTGCGAATCGTCTGCAAAGCGCATGTTAGACCGAGCACGGTCATGAACGATTAATCTGAGTCCTCACCGCATAGAATGCCTTGAAGGCCTGTCCTCGCCGACACTGGACAGAGGTAGCCACCCTGTGGGAGGTCGACGCTAGAGAGAGCATAACTATGGTAGAAAGGGAAGGGGAAAAGAGATGGGCAACCGTGAGTCATGGAGGGAAATTTAAAAGGAATGAGGCTGTTGAATGATTTTCGATTACAGGGTAATCAGATAAGATAAAATTTATTCCCTCTGTCTCCGAGGCTCCGGCAGTCCGGCACAGGCATGCGCGCTTATCACGCGCGTCAATGAGTGCTTTAGCTGTCCAGTGGCGTTATGCTCGGTGACGAGAGGAGTTGCATCACAGCTAATGGCTCATATCCCTCAGTGAGCGCTTTGATTGATATAGACGCGTTCTAAGGTGATTTACCGGAGACTGACAGCATTAAATCAATTGCGCGGTAGCGCCAAATCAACTCAGAAATTCTCATCGTGATATGAAGACCTTGAAAGGCCAGATTGCCAGGGCACTTGATCAGAACGTGCGTGCACGAGAAACCGAATAGCTGTGAAGCAGCACTGAATGGAGAAAATACACGGAACGCGGTATTCTGGGAACGAGATCTATTACGCACGCAGTCAGGACATTTAGCGCCAGCATGCTGCGAGAGTGCCGCATCAGTCATCCACGCCCAAGCCAAGCAGATTTAATGAAAGCTACGGCCGAAACCGAACTTCTGGACATCCTCCAGACTGGGGTACCTGGCGGAGATGGTTCAACGTCGTCCGAGAAGCTGTTCGTTTAATGAACACAGTGATGAAGGGTTAACTGATTCCATTGAGCCAAGGTTAGCTGTTGGAACAGGAAAAAAATAAGGGTGTCAATATAGAAGGGGTCGGATACGATATGACCGTCTTCTAGCGACATGAATAGGACTCAAGGTCGCGCGAACCAAGGATCATGATCATGATCTGGTGAGGCGATGGCTCAACGACATGTCGAAACGAACGTGGTTCGGGCAGGAGTAGCAACGCACATGAGGCCGGCAACGAACTACCAAATAAACGCGACGCGTCTGATTTGATACGATCTGAGTGAGGTCAGGTGCAGAGAAAACATGATCGCGTTCAAGTAGTGTACCTTGCCCTACACATCGAAGTAGTAAATTTACACTTTTAAACGAAGAGCTGCCAAGATCAACCTGATCAAAATGAAAGGACACGATAATGCATCGCATTCTGTCAACGGTAAGCCCGAGAAGCTATATATGAACCTTCCAAAATCCTCACCTGACTTGAATCCACGACGATAATATTATTTTGGCTGCACATCACCGAGTATCGTCCATTCCCAAGTGTTATTGGGATAGCCCGAACTCGGAAGGGCAGCGACGTCTTCACGCCATACGTGAAGACCGGATGTTCCGCATTCGTCAACACCGTATCCGACGAGCACACGGCCATCTCCTCCTGCGGGAACGCGAATTTGACGTTCGGATCGACCGTAGGCGCACCCCTTGCAATCTCCTGCTTGACGCGCATCTGGTTGAAATCGAAGCAATAGATGAATTCGCCTGCAGTCTCAAATGACACCATCTTGGAGCCAAAGGTGGTACACGACCACACCACCGAGGGCGGTGTATGAAGGCTGGAGTCGAGAACACGCGCCCCAGTCTCACCCCAGTCTTCCCATGGAATGAAGTTGTCCATACCGCCGACTGAGTCGAGGTGAGCGAGAATTGTGGCGCGTGGCACGACAAAGTTGTAGTGATGAATATCTGCAGACCACATCGAGATGGTGTAGATCAGATGATCGTGGTCGTCGTAGAAGGGGATGGACTTGTCGTTGTTTGGCCACGCGGGGGAGGGGTCGCAGCGAATGGAGGCCATGGCCCTGGCGCGGACGTTCGGGAGGGAAAGATGGCAGCACTCGGTGAGGTCGGTGAGGGAGAGCTCTTGGCTGCTGGTGGCTTTGAAGTCTACGATGGTGATGCACATGTCCATATCCTCCCAGTCGCAGATCAAGATGTGGCGGTCGGTGAGGAATACGAAGGAAGTCATTTCGTCATCGGAGACGTGCTACATTTCATGAGATGAATTGTAATGGGGAGGTCATTGTCAATGGCCTACCATCTCTTTCTCGCCAGTCTTCCAATTCCAGATAACCAAGAAACCTCCATCTCCTTGCGCGTCGTTGAAGAAGACACCAAAGTGATCTCCTGAGATTTGGATTGCGAAAGTCGAAATTGCATCCCGACTGATTATATCCAGCTTTACAGAAACTTTGGGATTCTTGGCCAACGGATGTTTCTGGCCAGTCGATACCGTCCGGATGTGAAAATTGAAGGTTCGGTTAGGAATGGGGAAGCGGCTGGAAAACCTTCGACGTCCTTGGGTGGGACTTTCGATAAGTATAAGCAGATCCTGAGAAGGATCCATGCCAAAGTCCCGAAATGAAATATCTATGGGAATACTCCATCTGCTCTCTGGGATGGAAAGGGAGGGAGAAGGCAGTCTGAATAGATGAAGACCGCCATCGGGTCCTGTCTGCGCGAAAACGTTTCCAAATAACTCCCAGAGACCACCGTGGAGCATGTCGATGTGGGTTTCGGTCATGCTGGCTGGATCTGCCCAACGGACTCTGCGGGTGAGTGTTGGGTGGGCGTGGTGTCGATGGGAAGTCGTCTGCGCTGGGTACGGCGTGTGCTGGTGGCGACGTCTCGGGGGTGCATCTTCGAGGGAGTGTCGCGTCTCCGAGGCGTGCTCTTCGGGTGGTGATGGTGGGAAGGAAAGACCGTTGATGTGTGGCTGTGCTGGTAGGCGACGTCTTGGGGTGCTGGTGGGGCGACGTCTTCGGGGTGGGCGGAGGGGTGCTGCGGAGTGCTCCTCAGGTGGGGGTGTCTTCGTGTTGTGGGTCTCTTCGCGTCGTGGGTGTCTTCACTGTGTCGGGGATGTCTCTGCCGTGTCTCGCGTTGTGTTGGTGGTAAGACGACGGCAGTTCGGCGAACAATTCTCGCAGGGCAGATACTCCTTTTGGGGCAACTATGAAGGGACAAAACGCCTTTTATGGACGACCCTGCAAAAAAAACAAGAGAAGTTGTACTGTTTTCGGTCACGTGATGGTGCAGTACGTTCATAATTGCGCATCTATCTACTACAAAACATGTAACTAAAAAAAGAGGGCCCTCAACACGAAGGTTGGAGGGGCAGATCCGCAACAGAGTAACTCCAATCCCCGTGTGGCGCAGTCATCCGACGACATGATGCTAGCGGACCCGGGTAGCGTAATGGCGGCGCGGAAATAAGTCGACGTGTGGCGCTGTCTAATTCCCGAAGGAATCGCTCTTAATTACGGCGGACCCGGGAAAGCGTTAGCACGAGTACTCGGAATGGGAGCAGGAAAACTTACAAAGTCCAGAAATCATGTTGAAATTAGTCTAAAAAATCAACTTAGCTCGCAGTTCTTGTAACCCTAGGATGGAACTTACCGTCCTGTACTCGGTAGCCGCATGGAGATCGTGTCGAAGCCAAGGATCGAACCATAGACGACATCGGGGGATACACAGAAGAAGGCAGCTGTAATTAGACATCAGTTCAATCAAGACAGATGAGAAGACTGATAACGACGTACCACGGGTCGCCGACAAGAGGTCCCGAGCAACCGCGACAACATTTTCAGTCATGCTCGGGACGACGGGTCCGAGAACAAGTACCAGCCGAACATCAAGTCGTTCCAGTAGCGGTGCGTCTGAGAATGCTGGCATGAAGGAGATCTGAGAAACGAGTACAAGAAAGAACATGTAAACGTACTGGCAGCCACACCACACAAACACCCTTCCAAATCCTCTGTAACGCCTTCTAAGGCTGAGGATATATCACTTCAGCACAGACAAGCAGAAAGAGCGGCGGAGAAACATACATATCCCAACACCTCTTTGCGACAAGCAGTGTAGAGGACACAACCTTGGGGGTAGTCGACGTTGAGGTCCATGGTGACAGCGGTGAAGACAATAAGAGTGTGAGAGAGAAGGACGACATCGTGTACTGACAGCAAGACGACATGATGGGGAGAAATGAAGAAGAAAGAACACGGAGAACAGGTTTATATACCTGTCGGCTAATCCTCCTCCGTTTTGTGAGTCGGGTACCGATCGCGCGCCGGCTCCATCGCATCAACACAAGAGAAAATTACGGACTGATCGCGCCGGTTCACAAGTGTGGCCAATTGACAGATCTGGACTTTACAATAAACGGAAGAATAGAGCGTTTTGCTGCTCTAATGTCGTATATACATTGTTGTACAGCGTGTCGACGTCCGCAGAATCAAGTAAAGTATCCAGGTTAGGACAATATTCAAGTTGGCAGGGTTGTTGATACGGGCGCCACATCGCACGGAGAAGAGTTCGAGGCTCAGACGGTGAGATTCAGAGTCGTTTACCTCTTATTGATGTCTATCAGTCGGGAAATTCAACCGCGAGCCAGCGAATACAACGGAAAACACGTTAGAATTCAACTGGAGAGTACGAATAAGACACCACAATAACTCGGTCAGGGTGCTAGAGAAAAACGTGTTAGAGAATTGATGATCGAGAGCAGGAAAAATTTCTTACCGCGCCGCAGAATTGGTTCCAGAGATGTGTCACAAGCACAGTCATTCCCTACTCTCAGTAACGGTGCCGCCATTCCTCCAGAACGTCGCTACAGCTCTCCAGTAAAGTCCCGGAGAATAACCGCCATTTTGAAGAACAGTACGCCCAGGAAAACGATCCAGATTCCGTTCAGGAGCTCACCATTTCATACAATCGCGCTGGGCTCGTCCAGAAACGTGGTCAGAAGGAAGACGGCCTTCACAGGCGCCAGAACAGAAGAGTCAAAGCTTGAAATTGTCCACAGAAAGGGCACAGGTGCGTCGCAGTGAACTTTCTTGAACTGAAGCTCAAAACCGTCGTATCCAGCTTCAAACGAGTCCACCCAGGTGAGGTTCACGTAAAATTCCAGGTCCAATAACCCCAGTAAGTCGATTTTAGAAAGTGTCGAGGCTGTTTCGGGAATGGAGAGCTCAGCGCTCAAAACGACATGGTGGTTGGACGTTGAGGAGCACGTCGATCACGATGGAGCCCAAAGTGGAAGTTCACCCTTCGACGTGAACCACGATGAACTCTGACTTGCATTTGCAGTGTTGACGCGTCGGAGCCTTCCAGGACGACAGACTCGACTCTCTGAGGCGTTGGACGAGTTCAGAAGACATCACCACGAAAAATTGTGAGGACTTTGACCGCGTGGATGCCCTCGCCGGGCAGGCTTTTGGATTCTGGCAAAAGTGGGTTTTCCTTGACGATCCCGAACCCTCAGTTCTCACCTATCTGAACTCAGAATGCTGTGAAATGTCGTGATACCTCGGTGAGTAAGTACGTTTCCTATATGTTCTTGAAATCTGAGCTGAATTCGTATAGAATTGAAGTCGATAGCGGCGACGGGTTCGCCGCCATCTCAAGACGCCACCCAGAAACTTTGAGTCGGCCCTGTAACACGACATTTGATCTCTGGGAAGCGTCGGCTATCCTCGCCGGTTCAATTCGGACAAAAGTGCGCATTTCTCATTTCAATTTCGTCTGTAACTCTCATCAAATTAGCTCAGCGTTAACTCGATTTGAACGCAGATCTCCTCCCTTTCCTCGGTTATTGTTTCTCCTTTGGACTAGACTCGCTTGGGAAACGAGGAGGCGGCTGCGCCGCCTCCCGCGACACCGCCACAATTCTGAACTGCCCTCTTCCAGGCTTGTGCATTTTCGACACGAAAACCTCAATATCCCCCGCGTATGGTGGCCTCGCCGGCCCGGCTTTTTTCCTGAGGAAAAAGTGAGTGTTTAATGTTCATTTTCGAGAGTATTTCTGACCTTAATGTCTGAAGTATTCAGTTGATCTTCCCATCAAATTCGGTGCGTTTTCGGGACATATTCGATCGCATTTGAACCTGACTATACTCCATGTGTCAGGTCGGCCGCTTCGCGACCTCCAGAACGTCCCCCAGACTTCACTCGCTCGCACTTACTCCAAAACCAATACTTCGAGTTCTGGCCACGAATTCAGCAGACTCACATGCCGTATCATCTCCCTGCACATTCCTCGGTTTTTCAAGGAGGAAGTGTGTCATTTCGCGTTCTTTTCCCGCATCTAGTTCCATATTGGCTGGACCTCAAACCCGAATGGACTTACCTCCGTCGCTTCAAGGACCTCCGGATAAACTGCGCCCATTGACCGAGATCTGGATCTTGCGACTTTCGGTGTTATGATCTAATTTGGACATACGGACGGTGAACTCGACATGGTGGGTTTGATTGGGTATCCCTGAAGTTCCGCGCTAACTAATGAGTTCAGGGCTATTAGAACTGCAGTGAGCAGCGGCGCTTCCGCCGCTGCGCTCGCGCTGCTCGCTTCTCACTGCTGGAACGGGTAATGAGCGATATTCACGCCACACTTTCAAGATCTCGAATATGGCGCCGAGAAGACTACGGATTAGGACAACGAGACGGACGGCGAACTGATGGAGCATGTCATTATTGGTTTCTAGGCCCTTCGAAGCCAGGATCATGTCTGCAATTTGAAGACGCGAGGTACGTGCCGTGAAATTGTTCGATCACTTTCGGAACTAACTCGTTGTACAGATGGTATCAACGGCGACGTTGTCGCCCTCTGGAATTCTCGTGGATATAGGATTTCTGTCTAATTCTAGGTTCACCTCGGTGGAGAATTTGAAAGGGCCGAAGTGAATTCGGGACGATGGGACGCCGTAGCCACGTAGGTGTAGCGCAGAATTATAGGTTATTCGTGTAGATAGTGACATTCAGTTCGAAAATCTAACTTGTTCAAATTCTCTTGCCCGAATTGAACCCAATGTCAACGAGAGCAAGAACGAGAGTCTCAAAAGTGTTACCTTGCTTGACAGTCAAATATACCTACCTAAAATAACACCTCGTAAAATAGCCTATAGCCGCCCAAAATACCACCAAGAGTCGAGTAAAGTATCCTACATAAACATAGTAAATAGCCAAAGTCGGAGAAATTGGCGGACTTACCGTTACACCACATGTACTCGTTAACGATAAAGTGAGTATCCCCGAAACATCCAATGTGAACTTCTTGAAAACTTCCAGTCAGGGGAGCCCAGAAGCCTGTAGGATCGGTGCTATGAACCCTCAGTGTGATGTTCGTGGTGTCGCCCAGGTGGATATCCCGTGTTCAACACGGGATATTTCCTCCGCTCGCCCAGCGGGTGTACCCAACTGGGTCGTCGTTCTAGATGTCCTACTGGCCCGGAATTGACGGGAAAATGTCGAGTTGGAAGGTATCCAGGCAGATCAGATCACCCCAAGTGATCGGCAGCACTTGAACTCGCACCACCACGAGTCCGATGCTTGGTGCGCTTACACCAACGCGTCCCCTTGTTCCTCGCTCTCTGGTGACTCTCGGATACCCAAATTTACCTGGATGCTGCTTTATAGCTTACGGAATACGACTTCCGACGGTGCTTGGAGGACTGGACGCGCTTTTATACCGACTTTTCGCGTCTGCGCCTCAACAAGGCGTACTGGACCCTGCACATCGATAGCACGAGGATTTTCTGGACCCTGTGACGTGTCTGGGGATTCAACAATCTTATCTTGACCGCTCGGACGCGGGAAATGACGCAAGCCGTGGTTCCTCCTCCGTCCCTCTAGCACTTTTGGCGAATTCGTGTTTCCCGCTCAAACTGGCCCGATCTGGTGACCAAGGACTTGTATATACTCTGTCTAGACTTAATTACCGGCGTTATCTTGGCCGTTACTCACAATTCCACGAC